>PIJE02001233.1:58847-83362 GCA_002895965.2 Coryphaenoides rupestris | reverse complement strand
TTATTAGCACACCAACTTTTTTAAACTAATTCCAACTTTTTTAAACTAATTCACACAAGAAGGATATTGACACAGATTAAAGTATATTCACAAATGAGTTTCGTTATCGATACCTGCGACTCGATGCAGACTCCAAATGAACATCATTAATAGCTCCCGTACGCAGTACACAATATAATCTAGTATATTGTGTGAATATAACATAGGAATAGCACAGAAGGAAAGAGATGTCAGTGCATTACTGATATCTAGAAAATGGCTTGTAATTGGGGATGCTTTTACAGGGGCTAATGTATTATCATATAAATTGAATTTAGACTTTAATGTTTGAGGGGGTAATGAGAAGAGTTGTTTTTAATTATGTTATTCCTCCGTTCGTCTCGGAGTCTGTGTGCTGCACCCCCATCGTTCTGCGTCTTCTTATTTATTTGATATGATTAGTGGTGCTGATGCCGGCATCTCTCCCCTGTCAAACCCACTGGCAGGTAACAACACATTTGTAAAATCTAATTTTATGCTCAAGTGGTTTTGCTTATGCAATTTATCTTCCCCATCGCCCTCGCTCACACCCTGCGTCTTTCTCCCCTTCATACTTCTCTGTCTCGTTCTTAATTTCTCTCCCCCACGTCCTCCCCTCTCCTCTCCTCTCCTCTCTCTCTCTCTGTCACTGTCTCTGTGTCTCTCTCTATCTCTATTCTCTCCTTCCTCTCTCTATCTCCTTTCTCTCTCTCCTCTCTCTCTCTCTCTATCTCTACCTCTCCTGTCTTTCTCTCTCTCACTCTCACTTCTGTCTCTCTCTCTCTCCTCTCGTCTCTCTCACTGTCTTGTCTCTTCTCTCTCTCTCTCTCTCTCTCTCTCTCTCTCTCTCTCTCTCTCTCTCTCTCTCTCTCTCTCTCTGTTTCCAGCCCAGGAGGGTGTCTTCATCTCACTTATCATGCACCACTCTATCACACATGACCAGGGTTACCCTTACCAAGGTTACCAGGTGACCAGAGTTAACAAGGTTACCCCGGGGACCAGAGTTACCAGCAGAGTTACCAGGGGGACCAGGGGACCAGTTAGCAGGGGACCAGAGTTACTAGGGTTACCAAGGTTACTAGGGGACCAGAGTTACCAGGGTTACCAGGGGACCAGTGTTACCAAGGTTACCAGGGTATCACAGTTACCAGGGGACCAGTGTTACCAAGGTTACCAGGGGACCAGAGTTACCAATGTTACCCCAGGGACCAGAGTTACCAGGGGACCAGTTACCAGGGGACCAGTTACCAATGTTACCAGAGACTAGAGTTACCAGGGTTACCAGGGGACCAGAGTTACCAGGGGGACCAGAGTTACCAATGTTACCAGGGGACCAGAGTTACCAGGGTTACCAGGGGACCAGTGTTACCAAGGTTACCAGGGGACCAGAGTTACCAGGGGACCAGAGTTACCAAGGTTACCAGGGGACCAGTGTTACCAGGGTTACGCAAGGACCAGAGTGACCAGGGTTACCAAGGTTACCAGGGGACCAGTGTTACCAGGGTTAGATCAGGGTCACCTACAGACTGTGTCATGATGTGGATATTATTTACAGTATTCAAATAACATAATTTCATGTTATCTGTTCAAATGAGAGCAAGGGAGAGTGATAGACAAAGAGAGAGACAAAAGAGAGATGATAATGAGAGAGAGAGAGAGGTAATGTATTGAATTGAGAACTGGAGATTGAGAGATAATGAGAGAGGAAAGTTATAGAGATACGACACAGAGAAGAAAATCCTGAATTTCATGTCCAGGATCAATAAAGTAATAATCTTGGAAGGGAAGGGAAGGGAAGGAGAGATAAGTAGTGGTATAGACAGAGAGAGAGAGAGAGAGAGAGAGAGAGAGAGAGAGAGAGAGAGAGAGAGAGAGAGAGAGATAGAGAGAGAGAAAGAGAGAATGAAAGAGATAGAAGAGAGAGGAGGAAGGGAGAAAGAGAGAGAGAGATAGAGGGGAGAGAGAGAGAGAGGAAGAGAGAGAGAGAGAGAGAGAGGAGAGAGAGAAGAGAGAGAGAGAGAGAGAGAGAGAGAGAGAGAGAGAGAAGAGAGAGAGAGGAGAGAGAGAGAGAGAGAGAGAGAGAGAGAGAGAGAGAGAGAGAGAGAGAGACACGTCACAGGGATCTTCTCCTGTGTCTTTGTGTGAATGCCGCAGAAGGACAGGTCCGACCCAGCTACGACCCAGAATAGACCGGCCAATCAGGGCCCTGCGTGCAGCGGGACGTGTCCTCTGCCTCACCAACCGCACAGCAGCGGCTTCCTGGAAACCAAAAATCACCTCCGCGCCACACCTCCACCGCTGGCCACCGCTCCTCTCCTCCTCTTCCTCCTCCTCCTCCTCCTCCTCCTCTGCCCACCATGCTTTTGTTCTCACGGACGAAGAACCTCAAGGTGCCAAAGATTCACCTGCCAGCAAAGAGGTGACTCCTCCTCCCAATCCCCCTCTTCCTCCTCCTCTTCCTCCTTGTCTCCTCCCCTTCCCTCCTCTTCCTCCCCTCCTGATCCTTTTCCTCCTCCTCCTCCTCCTCATCCGCTCCTCCTCTTCCTCCCCTGCTCATCTCCTCCTCCTTGTCGCCTCCTCTTCTTCCCCTCCTTATCCTCTTTTTCCTCCTCTCCAACGCTCCATTCCCCCCTCATCCTACCCTCCTCATCCTCTTCTTCCTCCTCTCCTCCTCTTCCTCCTCCTCCTCACCTCCTCTTAGTCTGCCTCTAATTTCCTCCCCTACTCCTCCTCTTCCTCGTCCTCCTCCTCGTCCTCCTCCTCCTCCCCCTCCTGCGCCTCCTCCTCTCTGAATACAAGCACGCATGGCAGGTGGCCATGATTGAACAAAAGGCGGGAGAACAGATTCTGGCCGACACCGTGGCTGCCTCTATCTCGTCACACACCTGGTGTTGTGGTCTGCGTGACTCACAGAGTGACTGTCTGTCTCATAGTATGTCTGTACGGACCGACTCATATGGCTGCCTGCCTGTCTCATCCTGTCTCTCTGTCTGTATGCGGTCCGTCTGTCTGTCTGTCTGTCTGTCTGCCACCGCATTGGTAACTGGTGTAAACAACACGGGGGCCGTGAAATGAATTTCCTTCTGACGATTCAGGATCGTGTTGAGATTCAAAAAGGGATCTTTGATGTTTTATATCGACTGAAGCTAAAACTCCAAGTCTCTCTTTTTTTTCAGATGTGAATGAACTGAAAGATCAAATGATTAAAATGAGATGAATTGGGTCGAACTCGATTATCTAGTTGTTATCTGGTTACCTGGTTCACATGAGCTCTGTCAAAATGTCATTTGTTCTCCTCTGACTCCTCCCTCTCATTAAACCTTCAAGCGGCAATCAATTATGAGGATGAATAAAAACACACAATGATTTATCTACGCAGTCAAGCCCTTTATTCTATTTTAAAAAAGTAATCGGCTCGTGTTGTCAACTGCTCAAAAGTAAGGACAACAATTGAAGTTGACTGATTTCCATATTATAAATGAATACAGATAAACGGGCGAATGTCAACCGCGATATGAAGGCGACGTTTGACTGATCATCCTCTCTAAAACAGACAGAGGATTGGACAGAAAATTCAGATATAAATAATGATAATCATGCTTTATTACAAAGTGTCTCATTGTATGAATTACCCCACCAAAAACATATTAATATGGAACAAGATACTATCCACTATACTGGATGAACTATACTGACCATATAATTCACATTACTTTTCAAAGGGAGGAAAATAAACGCTCTAGTTCTCCATCTCCATGTCACCGTGCATCAATACTTGCAATACTATGCAAGCAATACTTAACCAATACTGAGAGATACTTATTTGGACTGCCCACTTGTGGCCACAGATAGAATTACCGCTGGACTCTATTTGTTGACAGGTATACTTAAGCAATATTGTATCTCATACTTTATCAATATTTTAGAAATACCTTAGTGATACACTAGCAAACAAACCTAGTAACATACACAGTGATAGATGTTAATATAGACCAGGACCTCCTTACCCAGCTCATAGACACTAATATAGACCAGGACCTACCTAACCCAGATCCTAGACACTAATATAGACCAGGACCTCCCTAACCCAGCTCCTAGACACTAATATAGACCAGGACCTCCCTAACCCAGCTCCTAGACACTAATATAGACCAGGACCTTACCTAACCCAGCTCCTAGACACTAATATAGACCAGGACCTTGCTAACCCAGCTCCTAGACACTAATATAGACCTGGACCTCCCTAACCCACATCCTAGACACCAATACATACCAGGACCTACCTAACCTAGCTCCTAGACACTAGGATCCTCCCTAACCCAGATCCTAGACACTAATGTAGACCAGCTTCCTAACCCGCATCCGAGACACTTATACAGACCTGTACCCCACTAACCCAGATCTAGACAGTAATATAGACCAATACCTCCCTAACCCAGATCCTAGACACTTATACAGACCGGTACCCCACTAACCCAGATCTTTGACAGTAATATTGGCCAGTACCTCTCTAACCCAGATCCTAGACACTAATATAGACCAGTACCTCTCTAACCCAGATCCTAGACACTAATATAGACCAGTACCTCCCTAACCCAGATCCTAGACACTAATATAGACCAGGACCTCCCTAACCCAGATCCTAGGCACTAATATAGACCAGGACCTCTTTAACCCAGCTCCTAGACACTAGGATCCTCCCTAACCCAGATCCTAGACACTAATATAGACCAGGACCTCTTTAACCCAGCTCCTAGACACTAGGATCCTCCCTAACCCAGATCCTAGACACTAATATAGACCAGTCAGTGGGAGGTCTGTGGGGTTTAATTGTCTCTCCAAGCAGAGAGTAGAGAGGACGGTCTTTTTCAATCTGCTCTTCCTAGCTTGTTTGTGGGCTAGCGGGCGGCTCCTGTGGGCGCTAGCGGGATATATGGGCTCGGCGGCAGATCAGACGCTAGATTAGCGCGCGGGCCGGCTACCACTATCTTCAGAGTAATTGACATTGATTTTACAACTAAGGATGCAATTAAAATTGAGCCCAGTGTTTAGCCCCCGGGTGGAGATTTGAGGTCGATTTTGAGGACGTCGGCGGGAGCGCACCGCTAACAGGCGGCGCTCGAAAGGACAATGGAGATTTTTGCTAACGTTAAAAACAAGGTCGTAGTCGACATTAACCGCGCCGTATAGCATATTCGGTATCGCTAGGGGCTTTCGGCTAAGGTATCGCAAACGTATCACCGAGGCATCGCCGCTCGGCATATATTTCCGAATTGTATCATTCCGGTATCGCTACGGTAACGACCAAAGTATTTGCGAAGTCATCTTAGCGCCGGGTGTGTTTACCAGCCGTGTGTGTGGTGTGTGTGTGTGTGTGTGTGTGTGTGTGCTTTGTTAAGCGTTAGCTCAGCCGGAGGGGTGATAAAGGGACGTAACAGGCACGATTTTTATAACCTCTTGACATACTTTTGTATAAGACTGTAAACCAGGCACCGGAGGCGAGACGACAGAGTGTTTAACGGCAACAAGGGAAACACACTTTAAGCACTCAATCAAGCGCTCCACCGACAGCAGTAAACTCCGCCTCCTCGATGATGAAGAGTCCGGAGAACCCGAGCGCTCCGTCGAGACCGGCCCGGACCCGAACACCACACCTCCGATTTCAAAGTCACCGGCCGGGCCTGCTAAATATACCCCTTCTAAATATGAAACTACCCTACTTACACACACACACGCACACACACACGCACACACATACACATACAGTACACACACACTCGCACACAAACACACACACAGAAGCAAACACACACACACACATGCATGCATACACACATGCAGGTGTATACACACACATGCACACACACACACACAGTGGTGGGCAGGATAGTCTAGTGATTTAGGGGTGACTCCCAGCTGAAATGTTGCAGGTTCGATACCCAGTGTCCACAGTCCTTTAAAGGTAAGAATCCTTGAGCAAGTAGTTTTAACTCCTACCTGGTCATGACTGACAGTTCACTGTTTGGATGAAAGTGTCTGCGGAGTAGACCAACACTTCCCAGCACAAACCCACAGTTACTGGCAGAAAGTCACGTACATCATACAACCGACACATGAAGGTTAATGAGACCATTGACACTTCTGTCAATAAACATACTCTGATTTCACTTCACTTCATGACAAATTCATGTCGTCCACACACACACACACACACACACACACACACACAGTATGCGTCCAATAGAAATATGCAGTCAAAGAGCAGTCACACAGCATGTCATGATTCATGAATACGGAAAAATATGAAATTATTGGCGGGAGACGCATAATAATAATAATAAGAATGTATGTGTTGAGTTCAGCATAGCGGGGAGAAGACCACACAGGAGGTGAGGAGAGAAGGTTGGACTGAACTCTCCTTACGTCTTCTCGGCAGCAGTAGCTCAGGAGGTAAGAGTGGTATCGGTTGTCTGGCAACCGGAAGGATCCCCGGGCTCCGCCTAGCTACGTGTCGAGGTGTCCCTGAGCAAGACGCCACCTAACCCTAACTGCTCCTGACGTGTTGGTTGTTACCTTGCATGGTTGACACCGCCGTCGGTGTATGAATGGGTGAATGTGAGGCAACTGTACTGTAAAGCGCTTTGGATACAAGTATTATATAAAGTGCAATCAATTTACAGTTTACCATTCTCTGGACATTGCGGACATAATGCCCTGGATTACATGATGCGTTTATTGAGCTGCAAAAATATGTTCCTGGTGTGATTGTGTCATCATGGCTTGAAGTGAATAGCCCACATGGTGACGATGATGATGGCTCCAGTGGGGGGCAAAATAACACGGACATAAAGTGTACATCTGTGAAAGTGACAGTCACGGATTGTATTGTTCCCAAGATATGAGCGACAGGCAGTGAACTGTGTACGTTGACGACAGACAAGAAAGAAAGAAGAACAATCTCTTAAAGAGGGCAGTTGGAGGTTCACTACGCCGCCGGTGAATACAATACAATAAGCAGCAGAACGTCCTTGTTGGAGCAGATAAGGCCCCGGTGGATGTGTTCTCCATACCCGGGGTTTATATCCGCTGTGCCGGGGAACAATCATCCGACCGCTTGTCCGCCGCTAAACACGTACAGACTCATTGCTTGGCCGTAATAATAAAAGGAGGGATGCTTTATCACACGGAGCGCACACACACACATCATGACTGCGCTCGTCTCAAAGCCGGTTACCCCATCACAGGAGCACGTCGGCTCGCCGCTCCCGCTACCGTCGGAGACAGACATCTCAGACCCGCGCACACACACACACAGAATCCTAATGTGTGTGTGTGTGTTACACCGGCCCGGTCCGGCTTGGCTTGACTTGGCTTGGCTGGGCGGAATCACACACAGCCTTAATGACTTTGTTAGCGTCCCAGCGGGAGTCGTTCTCGTTACCCGGCGGTGGCGGTCGGTCCGGTCAGGTGGATACAGGGGCAGCCCGGCGGAGTCTTTGTGTTGCTCGGGCGAAAAAAGGCACACACAAGAGACAAGAACCTCCGAATCAGAGACCCGTGGCGAGAGGGGTGAGGGATGAAGGGGGAGGAGAGACGAGGGAACGCACGACGCACCAACGCGACATGCGGGAATACTGCTAACGAGGGCGACGCCCTTGACAAAAGCGCGCACGTGGCCCCCGACATTAACCGACTGAATGATTCCTTTCTGAATACTGGAAGCTGGAAGCGGCCCAAGAATAGCATTAGAGCACTTTGCGCTCACTAGCCCAGTGAGCACGTGTTTCATTAGGCATACATCAATACGAGTCGCGGGCCAAACCTGTGTAGAAAATAATTCACATCTTTTTTTTTTTCATTTTTATTATTTGTATTGCCCTCCATTATCCACCTCCTCCAAAGGGTGGAGCGTCGCGGCGGGAAGACATTTTGTTCTTGAAATGCACCTTTCTTGATTTATGTGGCGGTGAAGTGGATGCACCCCCACACCCAACCACCCCCCCCCTCCCCCCTTTAGTGAAGTATAAGTCAACGTAGAAAAGCTTTAACAACAACAATGTCCATTGCTCGGAAACCACCACCACCACCACCACGAGCCGGCAGCCGGCAGGGTTTCCCTGATGGATCTCTCTCCGGTGGGCCTTCAGAGGCTACACGGGAAAGGAAATGAAGTACTCCTATTATTGCCAATAAAATTCTAACCGATCAATAAGGGACCCCCGCACAAATCCCTCCCCGATGTCCCGATTTTAGTGGCGAATGATTCACGGGGAAAAACAGGAATGTATCCTCACCGCCTGTCTCCGGAATGAACCTTAACGTCTTTGTTGCGGGTTTTTGTTTTTAAAAAAAGGTTGGTTGTGTAGTAATTAGGCGTTATGTAATGGGGGTTTTTTTTTTCACAAGACTTCACTGAACACATGTGCAACGGAGCCGGACACTCCGGGTCCGAAAAGGGAATACAACCAGCCCAGGACTTCCAGTCAACCTGCTGGATATGCTCATGAGCCCCCGACTAACGAGCTGCACTGACTGAGTAGCTGTAGCTGGAGCAAAAACACGGAGCAAGAACGTCTGAAGATGGAATCATCCACCTCTAATGTGATTCCATGACGTTATTTCTATAAATCTAAGATATGCGAAGATTGCTTTATGGGCACACAATGTATAACATTATAAAACATTAAATGTGTCATTAACTCGCGAAGAGTCTGTGAACTCACCCATAATTCATTCACACATCAATTCCATTATTTTGTAAAAATGGGAGATGAAGAAAGGAGGAGAGGGCAGAGGAGAAAGGAGAGGAGGAGAGGAGAGGACTGGAGGAGAGAGGAAGGCTGTAGGAGAGGAGAGGTGGAGGAGGAGGAGGAGGAGGAGGAGGAGAGGAGAGAATAAGTATTTCTTTGGTACACGACGACAGACTGCAGGAGGTGGAGGGGAGGAGGAGAGGAGAGAGAGGAGACGAGGAGGAGGCGGGGAGAGGAGAGGAGGAACAGACTGGAGGCGGCAGACAGCAATGTCTCATCGCGGTGGGACATGTCGCTATGACGACAAACACTTGTTTTTATTCCTCGTCTCTTGCCACCCTTCATCTCTGAGGGACGGTCACGGTGGTTGCTGCTCATAAACTGTACTGCTGCCTCTCCTCTGATCCCTGAAAGCTGTCTTTCTCTCTCTCTCTCTCTCTCTCTCTGTCTCTTCTCTCTCTCTCTCTCTCTCTCTCTCACTATCTCTCTCTCTCTCTCTTTCAGTCTCTCTCTCCGTCTTCCTCTCTCTCTCTCTCTCCCCCTCTCTCTTCTCCCTCTCTCTGTCTTCCTCTCTCTCCTCCCTCTCTCTCTCTCCATCTCTCTCTATGTATTTCTCTCTACCTCCCTCTCTGTAGCCCAAGCTACATCTCCAGGTTTCTATCTCTTTGTATCTGTCTCTCTATCCCTTTCTCTCGCTTTCTCTCTGTCTCTGTCTCTGTCTGTCTGTCTGTCTGTGTCTGTCTGTCTGTCTGTCTGTCTGTCTGTCTGTCTGTCTGTCGCCCTCTCTCTCTCTCTATCTATCTCTCTCTCTTTATCTCTGTATGGAATTCAAAGGGCATTATTAAAAAAATGAAATGAAAAATTTTTTAATAAAAGAAAACAAAATACAATCCAATCAATCCAATCTCTCTCTCTCTCTCTCTCTCCATCTATCCCTCTCTCTCTTGGTCTGTATCTATGTATCACTCACTCTCTCTCAATTCAATTTCAATTTAAAGAGCTTTATTGGCATGGGAAATGTACATTTACATTGCCAAAGCGAGTGGTAAATAAAAAGTATACTTATAAAGAACTATAAATATATACAGTATATATCTCTCTCTCTCTCTCTCTCTCTCTCTCTCTCTCTCTTCTCCCCCTACCTGGACAATCAGCACTGCTCTCTTGTTGTGAGACGGAGGACGAGCGGAAGGGCGACCGAGAGCATATGGCGGCGTGGGCCACTCGTCCAGCGCGTGGGCTGGGTGCTGGTTTGGGTCTCACACCAGTTCACGTGTGACACATCAAAATATCTCATCAAGAATCGTGAAAGTGGAGCAGTTGTGTGAAGTGAATCAATCAGAATAGTCAACCCCCTGGATCTAGAGGGAGGGAGACCCAGTGAAACAAGCCAGGAGACGACAGCGCTGAATCATCATCACCTATTTGTCAATTTATAAAATCACTGACAAATCGACAAACTGGTTCCATCCACCGATGTGTTGGCCTGGCTCACCAGTCAGGCTGAACACAACACTTATCCATCATATAGTTTGTTTGTTTCTCCAGTGCACTGCGTGTGGTTGGAGTTTATTTTAGACCGGTCTTGGCTGGTCTAGGCCTGGGCGATATGGCCAAAATCCTCTATCCTGATATACTGTAGTCATACTGTCATTTAATATCTTGCTAATAATAATATATATATACAGCATATATATATATCACGATATAGCATGATTTCTGCCAATAAATAAAGTCTATATAATAGTCTGTGAAATGCTTGACTTGACTATTTGAATGAAAAGTATTTTCTCGTTTTATGAAGAACTTTAAGTGCAAATAATAGAACAGCTTCTACAGTCTGGTGTGTTCCGAAAAATTGCATCACTTTACTATAAAGAAGCCTTCAAAACCACAAAGAGACAACCCTTATGCCATGTCACGATTCTACGATATCCCAAAATCTAAGACCATATCTAGTCTCATATCACGATATAGATATAATGATATTAAATAGATGATATCTAGTGTTCTCCACGTTTCACGCTGTCTGTGACTTCCCACCGCAGTCCCTGTAACACCAACAACCATCCCACCTGGTCGTACTTCACCCACGTGAAGGGGTCTAATTGAATGAAGGAGGAGCCTGTGGGTCAAACTGGAGGCGTTCCCCCTGGTGAATACGGAGCACCCTGCTGTGGTGAGACACAAGAGCCTCCTCCTCCTCCTCCTCCTCCTCGTCCTCCTCCTCCTCCTCCTCCTCCACTCCTCTGCTCTGATCGGGGGTTAAACCCAGAGGTCCCTAACCTCTGGGTTAGCGCCTCACACCGCTTGGCGGGAGCAGGCAGGGAGTCAAGGTGTCGGATGGGTGGAAGATAGTTTCTCTTTCTCTTTGAAAGGGAGAGGAGAACGAGGAGCATAGAGGAGGAGAGGAGAGAGGAGATGGAAGAAAGGACGAGGGAAGGAGAGAGGAGGAGAGAGGAGGAGAGGAGAGTGGACGGAAGGAGAGAGGAGCAGAGAGGAGGTGGGAGAAAAAACGAGGGAAGGAGAGTGGAGGAGAGGAGAGAGGAGATGGAAGAAAGGATGAGGGAAGGAGAGAGGAGGAGAGAAGAGACGGAAGAAAGGACGAGGGAAGGAGAGAGGAGGAAAGAGGAGACGCAAGAAAGGACAAGGGAAGGAGAGAGGAGGAAAGAGGAGACGGAAGAAAGGACAAGGGAAGGATAGGAGGTGAAAAGGAGTGGAAGAGAATAGGTGTACATTAGAGAGGAGAAGAGATGGAAAGATGGAAAGGAGATGCGAGGAGGAGAGGAGGAGGAGGAGGAGAGGAGTTAGCGGTACGAAACAAAGAGCTCAGTGCAGAACGGAGGAATCAGCCGGGAATCAGGGGAGGTGCATGAGGGGAGGTGGCGAGGGGTGCCAAGGTGCAGAATTGGAGGAATCAGCCACGGGTGCCGCAAGGGGAGGTGCAGAGGGGGGGGGGGGGAGGGGGGGAGGAGGTGCAGAGAGAGAACAAGAGGGGCAGAATTGAATAATAGCAGAAAAGCCGCGAAAAGCGCGTAGAGCCGAGAGCTGAGCCGAGAGCTGAGCTGAGTTCATTCCGCCGCCCGAGCCGAGCGGAGGGGAGGGGAGCTGAGCGTTCCTCCAGGTTACGCCAAAGCTCGACGACTTCAACAATAAAAGCTGCCGACGCGGCGGTTCCCCCGCCCCGCGTCAAATCCACATCACCTTTAATCACATCCTTTATTTCTGCTGCTCCACATCAAAATAATGACGCTTTTGTTCCCGCATTAAGCTGAGCCAGGCAGCAGCGGCAGCACAGGGGCATGCTGGGGTGTAAGTGGACTTGTTTTAATCAACGATAATAGATGTGCTGCTGCTACAGTAGCGCTGGTGGTGGGGGGGGGGGGGGGGGGGGGGGGGGGGGGCACACGGTAGCCCGCCACCGCAGTACTGTGGTAGTAGTATTGTTAGTGTTGGAGAGGGTATTGTCGTACTGAGGGTCAACAGCCTCTCGGAAATTGAATGAACATAAAGCATGAACGTGTGCACGCTCACGCACGCACATGCATACAAGCGCACACACACACACACACACACACGCACACGCATGCATACAAGTGCGCACACACACAAACAAGCACACGCGGCCGCACACACACACACACACCGAAGAGGCAGCGTTATTGTTTCTGAAGCACCGTGACGCCTCAGTGAAATACGGACCATCTGGCAAGCGGCGGCTAATGGCTAAAGCGGCTAACGTCTGAATCCGTGCAGTTTTCACGTGGATTTAGCAGTTAGCCTGGAGAGAGCTGCTGGAGGACCCGGGAGAGAGCAGGAGATGGGGGAAGGGGGGGAGGGGGATTCAGGCGGCGGGAGGACCGTAGCACTGATGCTACACCTCGATATGCCGGTGTGGTGAAGGACTCCCAACGCGACACACACACATTAAAACTCCAAGTAGGGGCCAGGGGAGGGTGGGGGGGTTTACAGGCCTACAGCTCCTCTCAACACACACACACACACACACACACACACACACACACACACACACACACACACACACACACACACACACACACACACACACACACACACACACACACACACACACACACACACACACACACACACTACCCCTCATCTTATATTATGCAGACTCCAGGTGAACTCTGAACAGGTGGGTCTTGAGTCTCTTGTGGAAGCCGGTGAGCGACTCCGCCGTCCGGGAGCTCATTCCACCACCGCGGTGCCGGAACACAGAAGAGTTGGGACTTGGCAGAGCGATGTTTGCCAGTTCTTAGTGAAGGTGGTACCAGTCGTCCAGCCGGTGTTTGGAGGGAGGTAGGGACAGCCTTTCTGGATTCATTCTGCATTCTGGATGCATTGTAAGGGTATGATTGTGGAGGCAGGGAGTCCAGCCAGGAGAGAGTTGCAGCAGTCAAGGCAAGTGCATAGCATAACACCCTATACCTAACCTAACCACACTTGGAAATGGATTGCATTTTTATATAGAGCGCTTTTATCCAAAGCACTTTACAGTTGCCTCACATTAACCCATTCATACACCGACCACGCAAGGTAACAACCAACACGTGAGGAGCAGTTAGGGTTTATGTGTCTTGACCTCGACACTTAGCTGGGCGGAGCCCGGGATCGAACCAGCAACCTTCCGTTTTGCAAGACAACCATTCTTACCTCCTGAGCTACTGCCGCCCCCCTGCGCACATGTGCACTACACCACACAACTGGTACCGTACACATGGTATAACGTAAACCTGAATAAAACAAATACGACCTACGCCTGGTACCGCACATAGCGTACGCCATGCTGGAGAAACACATGTAGCCTTCAACCCTCGTAGCCGAGTCCTACACGACACAGAGTCACACGGATCAGTGGCTGTGATGAGGGCTGTCACGGGGCTCTGTCACAGGCCAGGACTTCATTACAGAGCTCAGCGACTCTGGCACCACACATACACACACACACACACACACACACACACACACACACACACACACACACACACGTCTACCGCAAAGACAGCAATATATACAATCGCACATCACATGGGCGTTCGACAGCAAAGACAGCTTATATAGAGAGAGTCTAAGTTACGGCCCCCTTCTGGTGTCCCCTATGAGACCTTTTTAAATAAACGAAGAGAGAGAGAAATTATTTGATCCTGTTTGAATGGCGCCATGAATTACACAAATTATGTTTGTCAATTTAAAAGAAGAGTCAAGAAGGTTGCAGTACAGTGAAACAACCTCAACATATCGATTCAAGAGACACAGACTATATAAGCTAGAACCTGAATGAAATTGTTCTTGACGTCCAGTTATCAATCAGAGACTTTTTACCCCTCGGAAATGATCTCTGAATACGGCGATCTCCACCGATAACTGCGATAACGGGTCACATCCGCGTAATCAATCACCAATATTGATCACATTAGAGCGGTCTGTCTCTGTGGATCAGGTGTCCAATAACCCATCACGTGATATTTACCGGGGGGGGGGAAATGAATCAACTCCTCTAATGTGTGAGGAGAACGATGAGCAGCGATTGGCCCGGCAGGCGACTTGAGCATTAATTAGAATGTATAATATATAATTAGAACGTGATAATTATACGAGAGTCCAGGTGAATCATATGTCTGAATGTGTAATGTCCTCCAGGTGCAGGTAAGATGAAGGTGGTGTCTGCGTTGGATTTCCCATAAGGTGAGAGCGGCTAAGTTTAGACCGCCGGATGATGCACGAGTTCTCCGCGAAGCTTCGCCATGATGCCGCCCGAGATCTGCGGGGGATGAGAGGCACGTCGCGGAAACCATCAGAAGCGCGTTTTCTCATTTTGATAATTAAAAGGTTTCCTGCTTTTTCCGCCGTCAAAAAACAACACATTTGAACGCTGCCGCCGGGCCGTTGGGAATTTTTTCATCATTTTTTTTTTTCGTTCATCCCGCCTCTCCTGAAGGGGATGCAGGGAAGCAATTAAGCTAACTCAGCGCGGCCACCACCACTTCCCTCCGCGGTGACCTACATTTAGTCCAAACACAGGTGCGGCCCCCCGAACCCATCATCACACAACAAACAACAAACTCTCGCTGCTCGCTTCCTCGCAGACTTTTATAATCACAAAACAAAAGGCAGGAAGCGTTGGCGTCAGCACGAAGGGGCCTTGGTGAGAGCTTTTTGTGTTTTTTGCGATCAAACAGACAGTTCACTCATTAGAGAGAGGAGGGCCTTTAGTGAGCCCAACCCCCGTACCCACCCACCCCCCCCAACCCACCACCCTCAGTACCCTGGCGCCTTTCCCATGCATATCACAGCCTTGGATCGGTAATGAACGGGCGTTTAGATGGAAAGGGGAGGCGTGCTGGTTCAGCGGCGGCGGAAAGGGGAGTTTCATCCTCTCTCTCCCTCTCGTCCTCTCATCCTCTCGTCCTCTCATCCTCTCTCATCGATGACGATGACGGTGGTTCCATCAAATCAATCCGCAGAGAACAGACGACAAGCACAGGCCGCACCTCGAGTCAGGATCTTCAAATGATCTGTATCTGGGCGAAGACTTCACAAGATTACTTTTATTGATCCCGGGGAGAATTGTTTCTTTTCCAATCAGCCCAGCCACAGATAATAGAAAAAACGACAACAGAAACAGATGGAGCACAAACGCACACCGTGAGGCAATACAACCCTGGAAACATATTTACATACGTTTATGTATAAAGCAAATATACATGCAAAGGGCACCCGTTTTACCACCTGGTATATGGCTCATCAGTCATTACAAGCCGTCTCCGGCTGGGCGTACATGTGTACCGGGTCATGTGTACCGGGGGGGGGGAGGAGGTTGCTGGTTCGATCGCCGGGCTCCGCCTAGCTAAGTGTCGAGGTGTCCCAGTGCAAGACACCTAATCCTACCCGCTCCTGACGTGTTGGTTGTCACCTTGCATGGTTGACACCGCCGTCGGTGTATGAATGGGTGAATGTGAGGCAATACTGTAAAGGGCTTTGGATAAAAATCGCTATATAAACACAATCCATTTACCATTTAAGAACAGACAGAGTACTGACACATGAACTATCCGACGGAGAACCCATACAAACGCTGAACTTAAATAGCGACGGAACTAAACAGGGCAGACAAGTGATTGGGCAGAAGTAACGAGGGACAGGTGAAGACAATCACAAGGGGCAGGAAAACACATGAGGCAAGAATACACAGAAGAACAGACGACAAAATAAACATGAAACAATGAATGAACAGAGAAGACAAAAACTCGGGGGGGGGGGACACTAGAACACTAGATGAGAAAACATGAGACAATAACTCACCAGATATCATGTAAAACATACGGGGAAGTGACAAGCAACAAACGAATGACGTGACCAAAACAGAAACACAAACAACCAGCAGGGGAACAATGTGACAGTCATGCATGGATAGAAACTGGAGAAACTAAGGGCCTTTTTTGGAAGACATACGTTTCACTCACATTCTGTTATTCTCAAATACAAATAGGAAACAGTGAAAACAAATCAAAGTCAAACCTCAATATCGAAGTCAGGCGGAGACGGCGGGGGGAAAGGGGAAGAGGAAATCGTGGGTGAATGGGTGTCTCCGCTCGGATGCACAACCCGAGCGCTGCTGTAGTAGTTTACCAAACGGCGGACACTCGGAAGACCCCCCCCCGGGCCCATCGATAGGCCCCTCAGAGCAACGCGGGCCACTTTGTCCAGGGAGCGAGACCTCTCCCGACTCCCCCCCCCCGCTGTCTATTAGCTGTCAGAGCCACGATGCTGTAGGCACTTACGCCACCTCCTCCACAACACTGTCTGCTCCCTACCACCACCTCCTCCTCCTCCTCCTCCTCCTCCTCCGGCTCCAACCGATACCTCCACCTCCACAATCCCTCCCTCCTCCTCCTCGCTTCTCCTCCAGCTCCACCCGCTACCTCCACCCCCTCCTCCTCCTCTTCCTCCTCCTCCTGCCTCCTCCACCCTCCATCCTCCTCCGGCTCCACCGATACCTCCCACCCCATCCTCCTCCTCCTCCTCCTCTCCGGCCTCCACCGATACCTCCACCCCCTCCTCCTCCTCTTCCTCCTCCTCTTCTTCCAACACCACCACCACCACCTCCTCACCTCTTCATATCTCTCTCACCTCCTCAGCAGGCCCTCAAATTCATAAGAGGAACATTTTTCAAATGATGACATTAAAATATGCCTGGAATAATAGATGACTACTTTTTGCAACAGCGTTAAAGGGTCATATAACATTATATAACGTAATTTAGTGATTACGCGCGCAAACTTTAGGGCCGTTGTTTTAAATTAAGTGGACGACGTGACACAGGAACTCGACCCGTCTTCCACTGGTTCCCACATTACTAGCGAAAGGTATTCAGTTAGTTACCCTCCAGCTGCTAAATAGTTCAAGCCGAGAGAGACACTACTAGCAATTCCAAATCAATATCAATTTAAAACACGCTTATTGTACAGTGAAGTGCATGTGGGCGATTTCACAGGAATGTGCATCGTTTCATCATAGAAATAGTGTTCAAGACAACAACAAAAAAACGGAAAAACAAGCTCTGGAGGTCGTCCAACTCGGAATTATAGGTTGGTAATTTGCGTGTCATTTCAGAGCAAGGGGTTTGTACGTATTTACATAAAGTGTGTATGCATACATTTCTGCTGCATATATTCTTTGAATTCAGATGTGAGCCGTGCCCACAATATGCCAAACTTCCTTCGGGCATCCAGGATTGTTTTGTCCAATCACTCCGGGAACGTAATGCTGTTTGGTCAGAAGTCAGCAATCCTGAGATGAAAACTTGCGAGTAGTTCTGAACACGGTAAAAAGGCTCGGTGCCCAAACCGGGCTCTCCGCTGTGCCAGGGAGCCCGGAGGTGGGGGGAGTAGCGGGTAGATCGGCCATCGCCCCGGCAACACCCATCATCCCCAACCCCCCCCCCCCCCCCCCCCCCCGCCTGATATTTTGATTCAATCAATATAGTATCTGTTTTTTGCCAGGGCAGGTTGCGTGCACGGAAGAGGAATGCATTTCTGTCTATTTATGAAGACAATGAATAAACACGCCAGCGAAAAGGGCAACCTTCTCTCTGGGAGGCCAAACGGCAAGCACCCCCCCCCCCCCCCCCCCACCCCTTTGAGGTCTGTCTGTGCACCGCCATGACTGTGTTTTGTGTGTGTATGTGTGTGTGTGCCTGTGTGTGTGGCATTATCAAGCTCCACTGACTTAATTTATTTTCTGCACCGGCGACTTGCAACAACTCTTCTCATACTTCTATTAACCATCTGACGGATTCTATGGGAGAGAGGGACATAGAGAGAGAGAGAGAGAGAGAGAGAGAGAGAGAGAGAGAGAGAGAGAGAGAGAGAGAGAGAGAGAGAGAGAGAGAGAGAGAGAGAGAGAGAGAGAGAGAGAGAGAGAGAGAGAGAGAGAGAGAGAGAGCCTGACCAACCACAGTTGTACAGCAGAATGTACTGAGCATGCTCAGTAGGGACATATTAACAGAGCATGGTTGGATCATGGTTTAGAACTACAATACAAAAACTAATGTCAATCCCAAAAACTACAAAATTACTACAAAATGACAGGACAATGTTTGTTGACCGTGGTTCAGGTCTTTCTGTTATGGAATATAATATGTTGTTTCCATGTTGTTGAAACTTTGTTCATGAATGTTCGGGTGTAACAACACATTGATGCAGTGATCTAACTAAATAAATGCAAAGCACAAATATCGATTTGCATCGTTAATAAATGTGATCTGATAAACTGTAGATGTTTCCATCTTTGTCAATAATTGCCATTTGTAAAATTGCTGGTTGTATTAATTTGTGACTTGCTTATGTTTGTAACATGTGGTTGGATCACAAAATATAAATCAGAGGCGACTAAATCAAATCATATCGTAGCAAACTATGATTAATCATCAGACATTGCATGGTTTCTTTCATGACTATGATTCAAAACTGTGAGGAATCATTGTAAAGCCTGAAGTTCACACCCTAAGTAATGTGTTGTTTAAATGTTGTTTATGTGTTGTGTTTCCTTCCAGAAGCTCAAACACAGGAGGGCTCGTCCTCCGCGGTCACGAAAAAGCCACCGGCTCCTCCATCTGTCCCCACGCATCCCGAGGCCAATTACCACAGCAAGCCAGTGTCTCCCTGGCCTCCATTTCCCATGATGCACCGTGTTTTGCCTCGCAGTTAAATGCGGAAATTAATTACAGTCTGTCCTGCTACTCACTGGGGAGGAGGAAGGGTAGAGAATGTCTCTGGTGTGTGGTGTGTGTGTGTGTGTGTGTTGTGTGTATGTGTGTGTGTATGTGTGTGTGTGTGTGTGTCTATCTATGAGCATGTGTGTGTGTGTGTTTCCGCGTGTGTGCGTGTGTGTGTGTGTGCGCGCATATATCGATAAGTATGTTTGCGTGTGTGTGTGTGTGTGTGTGTGTGTGTGTGTGCTTTTGTATGTGCTTGAGTAAGTGTGTGTGTGTGTGTGTGTGTGTGTGTGTTTTTGAGGGGGCGGGGTTTCCTCTGAAATAATCCTAAATATAAATCAATGTAATAATCGTTGGCACCCTGATATATGGTTGTTTTGTGTTATTCTATTACCCCCCGCCGTGCGGACCACGGCCTGTACTTCATCACCGCGGCTCCACCGCTCACAGACTCTTTCGGTTGTTTCACGCCACATTTCACCCACCTCACACCCGTCGGACTCACGGATAAATTATCCAAAACGCTCGAGTTCTCTTTGTTGTCGGAGCCGAGGGTCATGTGACTGAGTCTGCCTGACTCGGGGGGTCATCTGATTGGGTCGTCGTAACAGGGCGGACGGAATCGAAAGCCAACTCTGGCAGACGTTTCTGACTGCAGTGATGATGATGATGATGACAGATTCCCGGGTAGGAATGCCCCCTGCTGGTGTGGAGATGTACGCACACGTTGACCCCTGCCCTGTATGACCCCAGCCTCCTACCCTGACTCCAGGTGCGTCTGTCCATCACCGCGGCCGTGACCAATGCTACGACAGACCCCGCAGGCTACGGTCAAACAACAACTTTCTTCATCATCCGTCATATATTCACCACGACAGCCATCACATGACAGATGCTGAGTTGTATATGACTCAAAAATTCCCATGTGGGATTAACAGAGAATTTATATAATTATTATATCATATTTTTGATACACTGTCTGTGTCGTTGAAAGGGGAAAAGTCTGGGTTATTATTGCAATGATTAATATGCTGTGTAGTGTATACCGGTGGTCGTATACACATACGTAATGTATACAACTACATGTATGCAACATCTATTTGAGGCAAAAATATGCCTTTGCACAGAATGTGTTTCAGCATTAACTTTATTGATGTAACATAATGAATGTATATCAGTGTATTTGTGAAAAGCATCTGTGAACACGACGAGATGCCTCTCTTCCGTCTACCTTCTCTCATCTCAAGGTCATTAAAAGTCACGCATTCCACGGCTGAGCATGAGATACCCTGCTGTACGGTATCCCACATTATCATACCACATATTTAATATAATATACCGAAGGTAATATTAATAACAATCATGGAAGCGGCAGTTCATTTGCGTGGCAGCTGGAGGGGATGTGAGTGGGTGGATCCTTCAACATTAACCCTTGGCAGTAGCTTGCTGGTTCTGGAAGGTTGCTGGTTCGATCCCCGGGCTCCGCCTAGCTAAGTGTCGAGGTGTCCCTGAGCAAGACACCACCTAACCCTAACTGCTCCTGACGTGTTGGTTGTTACCTTGCATGGTTGACACCGCCGTCGGTGTGTGATTGGGTGAATGTGAGGCAACTGTAAAGCACTTTGGTAAAAGCGCTTTATAAATGCAATCCATTTACCATTCATTAGATCCACCGTACATCCATACATCCCAGCTTACTGCCCTGTTACACACACTACTAGATACGCGACAATAGACACTATAATACACATGACAGCGGGGACATTCAAGCACAGCGCGCTTCCCAACACCTCAGAGGCTGGACCACTTAATTCTCCAGATGAATAAAGCATCTTGAAGGATTTAAAACGCACGTCATTAACGTGCCAACACCGGCCACCGGGGAGCCTTGAAACAAACAGAGGGACTCTCTCTGTAGTCATCAGGAGATAATTATCAGTATATTACCAGATAAGTATCACTATATTACCAGATAATTAGCAATATACGGCCAGATAATGATGGATATAATGCCAGATAATTATCAATATATTAATCAATCAATATATGACAGGACCACACCCATAGACGCATAGAGCAGTATACTGTTCAGATGGCAGACACCAACTCTCTCACCCATGAATGAAGAACGTTGTATTGTATTATCTCACAGCGGCTGAGAAAGTAACATTAGGACTACTAACCCAGCTACCTATTACACAACGCTACTAATGCTGCTACACGATGAAAGTACTATCTATAAAATACTGTATATAAATATACAGAAGTCTAAAGTACCGTCTCCAGTCCACCAAGCTGTCTTCAGTTTCTACTTATTGTAAGTCGCTTTGAATAAAATAATCGAATGCCAAAATGTATAATGTCTAAATGTAAATGTAAATATAAATGTTTCACGACATCAACGAATGCTAATTCTCGGCTCATGCTATCCTCGTGCTAACCTAATGCTAATCTAATGTTAGCACCATGCCATTCTGCTGCACCGTTACATATATCACACCTCACAGCCACAGTCACCCTTTCAATCTCACACTGCCGAGAGGAGGAACGGCGGGTTATCGAACCGGCAACCTTCCGGCACAGTGAGCTGACCTGCTGTTCTACCGGGCGGCGCGCGCGCCGGTTGTCACGGCGTCTCGTACATCCCGGTTGCCGTGACACCGGGCTGACCCGCGGTCTAGGTGAGTAATGGGGGTCGGAGAGAGGAGAGCGGTTACCATGGAGATAAGACAAACAACTGGGCACCACAGAGAGACCGTTCTGTGCGGGGGGAAAAAAAACAGGAGGATTTATCAGTTACCAACTAACCTTACAAACCTCTCCCATGACAAGCCTCAGAAACCGTTCAATAAAAGCCTCTGTTGAGGTATTATCTCTTGTATGTATTTGTAACTGATTTGTAACCGGTCTGAACCCGACGTCTTTATTTGCAGACGCTCGAATCCCAGTTACAGTCTCAAACGGCATCGCAGGCGTCCACATTTTATGACAGCTCCCCGAAGCCGAAGCCATCTAAAGGGCAAGGAAATATACTCCAAATCATCAAGAAAAGAAACCTCGGAAAGGTTAGTTGGTGAATCACAACCAATGCAGTTGTGAGAATAGCCTTTCATCAAATACACTCCGGAAACGTCTTGCGAAAACGTAAAATAACCCAACTAACATCAACGGTCCCTTGAATAGATAAACAACTATGAATAAGATGCATAGCAAATGTAGTT
The DNA here is from genome assembly GCA_002895965.2 of Coryphaenoides rupestris. Lineage (NCBI taxonomy): Eukaryota > Metazoa > Chordata > Actinopteri > Gadiformes > Macrouridae > Coryphaenoides > Coryphaenoides rupestris. The sequence continues at coordinate 61,133 of PIJE02001233.1, read as the reverse complement.
ACAAGAGGATGTTTATCATAAAATACGAGATAAATCCGTGCAAGACATCTCAAGGACCTGAGGACGTGCCTTAAGTCTCGTTGGAAGTAATAGACCTTTGTTAAAGAAAACGTAACGATAAACCCCCCCCCCCCCCCCCCCCTGTGTGACCTTGTTCCCTCATGTGACCTTGTTCCGGGGTGGGTGTGTGTTTGAGCTGATGAGCAAGGGTCCGGTGTGGAGGAATGTCAAAGCTGCCGGACGCGATGCCCGCACATCTGCTGGCGAGGCTCCTCGTTAAGAGCTCTGAGTGCTGCTCATTAACGCTCATCTCCTCCATTAGCCAACCCCTCGCTAATCCACTTAGCAACTTTCCCTTGGTTAGCCAAGCCGGAGAGAGAGAGAGAGAGAGAGAGAGAGAGAGAGAGAGAGAGAGAGAGAGAGAGAGAGAGAGAGAGAGAGAGAGAGAGAGAGAGAGAGAGAGAGAGAGAGAGAGAGCGATACGCTGCATTACGCGTACATCGTGATATTTGCCACCGCGGAGCAAAATCAGAGGGTCACGTTTGAAATATCGGATCATTCAAAGGGGATATCAAAGTAAAGCTAAAAACCCAGTTTAAAAAAATGTATAATGATTTGACTTGAAGCTAATTGATAATTGATAATTGATAATTGATAAAGTACTCGTCCAACACTTATTAGTCCATATATTAAAATAAGCGCCACATGTATGACAAATCATCAAAAATCTATCCACCCTCCACCACGGTTGAAAAACGATGTGGCTTCCTGAGCCTAGCTCCTGTGCACCTGTTCACCTCTCACCTCTCACTAAACACCCAACCCGTGACGTCACGACATTTCACAACTCAATGAAATTCGATCAACTTCTACACAACATCTCACAATCACAACATCTCACAACATCGGCTACAACGATAATCATGACAACATCGTGAAGAGAGTGATCATCTGACAGCAGCAGGAAGCGGTACTGAAGCTACACTCTGTATGAAACGACGGCGAGTCATTGTCCTCTCTGAAGACTGTTGCTGTTGGTACAGTTTTGTAAATCGCCGCGGCCGGACGATATCTCGAATGGAGCTCGTCGTTCTCAACGATGAAATATTCCACGCCACAGGCGTGGGCATCAAGGCGGCGGCGATGTCATCTGAGTGACAGCCCAACGACATCACTGTCTCGTTCCCTGTCTCTCTACGTCCATCTCTCACTCTCTCTCTCTCCCTATCTCCCCCCACTGTTTTCCCCTCCCTTCATCTCTCTCTCTCTCTCTCCATCTCAAACTCCCTCCCTCCCTGCCCGTCTTCCCCCCACGATACGTCTCTCTTATCTCCCCTCCCCATCGCTATCTTCCTCTCATCCTCTCATCGTCCTTCGCTCAACTATCTCACACATTCTCTCTCTTTCTCAACAAATCTCCCTCTATCTCTCTCTCTCTCTCTCTCTCTCTCTCTCTCCGCCGCCAAGCTATTTCCTTAGCGATAACAATCTATCCGTCTCTTCATTCATCTCCGAGCCGCTGTAGGTTTTATTCCGAGTGTGTGCTCTGCTCTGCCAGCGCTGTCTGTGCCCTAATAGGGGCTCCTCTAGCCCACAACAACACACTGACTCACATCGCCGCTCGTAACACAATGATGACAGTGCGACGTCCCGCATTTCATTCAGTAAAAAACCTTTGGAACTCCACTGATGTTTGAGTTTGTAGTACCGGCGGTCTGTCGTATAAAGCATAACGTGTCAAGCGGATATGGTATAAAGCGTGCTTTCGCTGTTTGCCTTCGCTTTGGTATTCGTTTGGCCAGCATAATGTGATGTAATACATTACCATATTCATGGAAGGATCCCGATGATTCAGAGCTCGACTCCCATCATCTGGTTCGGGTGAAACGCCGAACGGTGCTCCGCCACCACCCACCACCGCCACCGTGCTCACCCTCGGGGCTCACGCTAATGTGCACCATTATACAAGCGAGGGTTGTGTGTGTGTGGGTTTGTGTGTGTGGGTGCATGTCTGTGTGTGTGTGTGTGTGTGTGTGTGTGTGTGAGTGTGGGCAGGGGTGTCTTTTCTTCTGGATTTTAGACGTGTGTGCTATAAAGATGGCCACCTCTCTTCCCGGCTCATAAACGATAGCAAAGACCCCCCGTTGAGACAGGTGATTAGGAGGGCCCTTCAGACGCTCAGTTCCTCAACAGGGGCCACTGAAGCCCCCGGGCTAGTGGCTACTGGGCTCGGGCCCCCGGGGGGTGGGGGGCTCTGCTGTATGAAATAGATCTTCAACATGTATT
>PIJE02001233.1:46347-53847 GCA_002895965.2 Coryphaenoides rupestris | reverse complement strand
GCACACACACACACACACACACACACACACACACACACACACACACACACTGTTCGTACTCTTGCGTTTCCATTCAGCGGTGGAGCTGTTTATTATTTGGTGTCCACGGGCGCCGCTGAGCCCATTACCAAACACAAGGCCGACATCAGCAGAACCCCGGCATTCACCGGCCCTGACACCATCAGAGCAGATCCACAGCAACATAGAGAGAGGTGCGAGGGGGGGGGGGGGGGGATGGGGGGAGTAAAGAAGTATAGAGTAGAGAGGAGAGGAGAGGAGGAGAGAGGACAGAGGGAGGTAAAGAGAGAGAGCGGAGAGAAGGACACAGATGGAGGGAAAGGGAGTAGAGAGTTTTGAAAGAGGGGAGGTTAGAGAGAGACGGTAGAGGAGAGAGAGAGAGAGAGAGAGAGAGAGAGAGAGGCCTGTTTTTGTCTTGTAAACATGAAGTGGGTGTTTGGCATCAAGAGAGAGGTGGAAGTGGTGGCTCTGAAATGGCGGAAGAGAACAAAACAAATACAGAGAGAGAGAGAGAGAGAGAGAGAGAGAGAGAGAGAGAGAAAACAGACATCCTACATAATATATAACACGTAAACCAGGCAGGGACGAGTTCTAAAGAGCAGGGGTCTCTCGGGAAAAGTGACTTCCTTCGGAAACGGCAGTAAACAAGAATATATGTTCCAACACAAGTGAGACTGTGTTTTTGTGTGTCCAGCGGTCGACCCAGCACCCAGCACCCGGCACCCGGCACCCGGCACCCGGCACCCAGCAGCAGTCCTGTCGGTCCTTAACCCGAGTGGACAGCGACGGGCGCCTGCGGTCAGCACATCTCCACTACAGCATCAGATACAACCTGGCAGATAGGAACATGCAACCCTCCCTCCACACCCCCCCACCCAACCCTCCCTCCCTCCACACGTTTCCTAGGGGAAGAGGGAGAGAGTAGAATTCTGTACAAACATCTATTTGCTTTGTTTTTGTGTATTCACATTTTGTGTTCTTCTTCTTCTTCTTGTGTTTGCTGAATCGTCACAGCTGACTGGCCAGAGCGGTCGGTTGGGATTGTGTTCGTTCGCTTCGCTGTTCGCGGCATGTACTGTAAAATGCTCCGTAAAAGAAAGGTTCGATTTTTATTTGAATGACGTAACAGACTAGAGCTAGCCCGCTCTGAGCCTCGCAGACCTCACCTCAAAGGTCAACCAGGGGGTCGGTCAAAGGCATTCCTCCCAAAAGCTTCCCATCAGATTTTGACCCCTGACCCGGTCACTCCGATGTCAGTATTGACTATAACGACCGTCACACTTGTGTCCTGTGTGTGATGGTCACACGGAACATCACCGATATTGCTATGGTAATGGATGGTGGTGGTGAAATGCTGTGCCCTTTAAAAGCACCTTTGTGTAACCCCTTTAGCACCTTCGGACTTATCTTATCCAAGCCTTTTAACTCGGGGGAGACATAAATGGCCACAGCCGGCATTACAATAGCAACGCGCTGTCGTCGGGTTGTTGACGTTTTTTTTCTTCTTGGCTCACGTTCTATAGCTTGTGTGTTTTTTGCGGTGGGCCGCGTGCAAGCACATTAATACGATAAGTGCTCTGAAATGGCATGTGTGTGTACGGTAAGTGTCATTAAACGTTGCCGAGGGCGTTACGCAACGCAGTACAGCTCACCGCACGTCCGCACGTGAACAAATGCATGTACAATTATGGTGGGTGGGCCGGCCACGAACGTATTATGGCGTATTAGAAATATGGGGAGAGGTACTGTGTAGCAGAACACATGCTCTCTTCGTATACACACACACACACACACACACACACACACACACACACACACACGATGCAGAAAAGCTGTCATGTGTTAGATACAACACACACACGCGATGATATAATAACCATTAGCGCTGTGACCTCCTTCAGACACAAAGGACAGGATGGGTTTGTGACATTCAAATGACTCCTTTGTTAAAATAGCATTCTTTATTAATCCCTGATGGGAAATTAGGGATTACTAGAGTGTTGTTGCGTGAACATCATTAAAAATACACCTTAAGGGCCTCACGTAAAATATGCAGCTGTTGTATTGGTATTAATCATGGAATTTACTGGCTTCATTAAAAGGGGATATTCTGTTGTGCTAACTGTATTAGTGATTTGCCTTCCGGGCATCACTTAAACAGTTTGATGTTTAGTAATAATGCTGCTGATTTAATTGCAGCCTCTTGCAGCAAGTGAAAAATTACAATTCAGATTCAGAGCACTTTATTAATCCCGGGGGAAATGGTTTCTGTCACAAAAAGAATATAAAACACAAAAAGTACTGAAAGGCAAATTCCATTTAAAAAAAATCTAAAAAAGTGAACGGCAAAGTGAGTTTGATGAATTTTCATTTCTCGTTTGATAAACGAGGAGAAGAGGGGAGCTTTCTTTCACTTACTCTCTCTCTCCCTCCCGCTCTCTCGCTCCCTCTCTTTCTCCCTCCCTCTCTCCTCTCTCTCTCTCTCTCTCTCCCTCTCTCTCTCCCTCTCTCTGCCTCTCTCTCAGCTGAATGGAGAGATGATTTTGGAGCACCCTGCAATCAGTGGCACCCTGACAGGCAGAACAGACGCTGATCAGCCAGCTTGTCAGCGGGGCGCCCCGGGGCTCCTGCGGCTAATCAGGGCCCCGAGAAGGAGCTTCGTCCGCGGGTGAGATCTGTCAAGCCCTCCCTCCTCCATCCAGGGAAGCAATCAGAGAACCATTTCCATGTTGCTTTATCACCGTTTCTCCCCCCCCCCCACCCCCAAATCAAGGTGCATGGATGAGGCAGGGGGACAGGGAGGGAGGGAGAGGAGGGAGGGAGGGAGGGAGGGAGAGTTTACGTTTGGCATAGGAAAGGGAGTGAGGATATCGGGAACGCTTTCCTTTCCTCCCCCGAATCGAAGGTGAATGTATGATGGAGGAGGGAGGGGGCAGGGACAGCCAGAGGGAGGGAGGGAGGGAGGGAGGGAGGAATGGATCGACGAGGGGGGAGGATGGACGTTAGTGAAGGAAAGGGTGCGAGGAAGGAAGGAAGCGTGAAAGACAAAAGAGATGGGAGGGAGGGAGGGAGGGGCGGGGGGGGGGGTGGATGTACAGAGGGAATAAACGGAAGGACGGGTTGATGGATGAAAGGTACAGAAAGGGGTGTGGAGGCTGGCCGCAATCAAAAAGGACGGCAAGGGCCAAAAAACGATGGCAACGCCGTGGTGGGTGGGTGGGGGGGGGGGGGGGGGGGGTGGATGGAGGGGGCACATTTCAGTGAATGTTCATTCAATTCCATTTAACACAGCTAAATGATCATGAATGGATGTGGGACGTGAGGGGCCAGGAAGGTTCGTGGGGCCGGATAGCTTTAGAAGCCAGAGTTTTATAATATCCAATAGATCGCTCCCGGAAAAAATGTAAATGTAAGTAGCGTCTAGCAGGCGTTTTAGGGTGGGAGGGGAGGAGGAGGAGGAGGAGGAGGAGGGCGGTGGCGGGTAGCGAGGTGAACCGGGTACAGGGGTTGTCAGGCGATAGAAGAGGAACGTGCTTCTCATTGTACCGCGAATGAAGGATTATCACAATGAGAACAAGCGGCCCAGGGTCGCGTCTCTCCTGTCTGACAGCCGGCGAGGGGTGGAAGGCTGAATTAAATTTCCTCTCTCCGCCTCAAAAAGACCAAACCCTTCAAACGCTGAGCTGGAGGAAAAAAAAAAAAAAAAAAAAAAAAGGAGAAAGAGGAGAGGAGACAGAAGGAGAGCGAGGAGGAGGTGGGGGAGGTGGGGGGGAGAATAGATCTTTTTTATCGGTGTGTTGCGTCAATGAGAAGCGACAGATAAATTAATTAGTAAATGAGCAGCCCTAGTGTGCTGACAGCTGAAGGAGCTGGGACTGGAACCCCCCCGCTCTTAATTGGAGTTCTATTTCATTCTCGCTGACCGCCAGAGACGGGGCGTCGCTCTGGATTTATCCACATGCTGTGCGTGCGCGCGGCATTCGAGGACTTTTTATATATCGACAAAGTCACCCGTGACCGCCGGTGCCCGTAAGTGACCTGCCTTGTATAATCACGTGGGGCTCTCCGGGCTCCGTTCCTCAAGGTCAGGTCAGTCGGGTTGAAAGGAATTAGCTCTCTCGCTGCGTATAGAAACAGAGGGAATATAAAAAAAAGCTTTGTACGCCCAGTGAGTGTGAGTTGAACCCTCTTCCCACCCGACGCAGAATGGTGCTCTCGGACAAAAAATAATAATAACAATAAAACTGCAAGCTATAATGTCGGGTGGCCCTCACACTTGACCATTCCTATTATTGCACCAATGTTATGATGATGCGTTATGTTGTGTATGCACTAAGACGCTAGCATTGTCAGCGACCGTGCCGTTTAGCTGCATGTTGCTAACACAGACCAACATAGTGCGGTGGTGTTTAATTAGCAAGCTATCACCTTTGCAGTTTCTGTAAAAAAAAGTCGCCTGATCGATCCTCCACTCCTGCTAGAATATTAGCCGCCATGGATAATCACACACGTGCACAGGTTGCCTGCCCCCCGCCCCCTACTGGCTGCAGATGCCCATGATCAACGTCCCCAGTGTTGTGGGTGTGGAGCACCGGAGGACAGGGGGTTGACTAGGAACTGCTCCTGCATGCCGCTGAAGCCTGAAGGGTCTCACGACTGGCTCAGACCGAGAGCCCCCTGCTTAACTCCAAGGATGGGGGAGGGGTGCATGTTATGGGCCGGCGTTCACTGACCAAGGCCTCCGGGACTCCGCCTCGGATGAGGGCCAGGGAGGATCCACTTGGCAGCTGAGGTAGACACCGTGTCGGCTGAGATGGCCCACATTAAAGCACTAATCCTCTCCCGCCAGCCAATGGGCCGCCCTGACCACACGTGGTGGGGGGGGCCCGCCATACCAGACCCCAGTATGTGGGGTCCTTCCTGTGAGGTCTCCATTTCTGCTTCTGGCATTTCTGCTTGGTGATGGACGACCCGCCTGCTCTGAAGTGCGGGAAAGCGTTGCTGAAGGTTCTGTGTCCGGAACACGTTGAACTCCAGAGCGCCGACGATGACAAAGACTTTCTTTCTAGCTCTAGATCATCAGCCAAGCGTGCCAGACGGGCCGGTCAACTACCAGGAGTGCCTCCACACGGGGGGCAGCCTTGTGGAGGGTGTGGCCTTGGCCTGGAATGACCTCTGCTTCAGCTGTAGCTGCTTGGGCATCCTCCTGTACCTCCTCCAGACACAGTACCGTGTCAACGTTGCCACTCCCAGCGCCATAGGAGCGACAGTTCTAGCAGGGCCATCAACAGATGAAGTAAGGGGTTGGTGGTTCCTCGTGCCCTTGGGATTTACATTTGGCACTTTTATCCAAAGCGGCTTACAATAAGCGTCGAAAGAGACAGCAATATATAATTATGGTGCATAAAGACAAGAAGAGAACAGTTTTGAAGCATTCATAATTGCAAGGTTAACAGAACAAGTTTCATAATTGCTAGTTTGCCTCCATAACAGCTGGGATAAGAGCAGAAGTGCCATTCTGAGTGCTATACCAACATCTAAGCCTGTTCTTAGTGAAGGTGGTACCAGTCATCTAGCCGAACATGTTGAGCAGACCGCTCAAGCTGGGTGTGGGATCTGACTAATGTTTTGAGGTAAGTAGAAGCAGTTCCACTGACAGCCTAGTCGTAGTCGGTGGTCAGTTCTATAAAAATTCTGGGTGGCCGGCGGAGTTCTGTGTCACTCTGGAACTCGGCGAGAAGACTCCGTATCGGAACGGAGCCCCGGGAGTCGCATGTGATTACAGAGGCGCGCCACGTGAGCACCCGGGGTCACGGATGAACCTCGATCTCGCGCCGTGCATGATGATCCAGAGCGGATACACTGCCTCTGGTGGTCATCCGGTATTCATGGAACGGTAGTAACATGCGCAAATCTGGGTAATATGAGATGCAGTACTTGCTTCTGACGTTTCATGTGGCTGGAGACTCTCTCTCTCTCTCTCCACTAATAGGCAACCACGCTGCGCCAACACACACACACACACACACACACACACACGCACACAGACACACACACGCACACACACACACACACACACACACACACAAAGGCCCAGAAATACATGCAAATGAAGGCCTGCATGTATAATCACCGACATCCTTTTTTTTCTGTACGTGGGGATTTAGGAAGAGATTTGAGCTCTGTGCTCTGGAGCCTTTAATGTTGGCTAATGGTGTGTTTTACCCCTACACAAATAAAGATACACACACACACACAGACACACACACACACACAGACACACACACACACACACACACACACACACACACACCTCGTCATCCCATGGTTCTGATTGAGCAGACTGTAGTGGTCCGGCAGAATATTGACGAAGGGTTTAAACTAATCCACCGCCAGACTGCTCTAGACAGCGTTTACAGCACGCTGCCCCTCCGTGGCTACAGGACTACTAGACTCAGGACGCTAAATAAAGGCTGGTTTTGTTTTTCCGTCTCGCTCAGGGCAACAGACTCGAGCAAGCAGCAACGCTTTTATGGAGCTGTTTTTAAAATTGGGATCAAAAGGTTTAAGCTAATTAACAAACCAAATAAGAGTCCCCGAAGCCATATGTAACAAGACTCTCTCTCTCTCTCTCTCTCTCTCTCTCTCTCTCTCTCTCTTCTCTTTCTCTTCTCTCTCTCCTCCTCTTCCTTTCTCTCCTCTCCTTTTCTCTCCATCTTCTTTCTCTCTCTCTTCCTCTCTCTCTCTCTCTCTCTAACAAGACTCTCTCTTTCTTTCTTTCTTTCTTTCTTTCTTTCTTTCTTCTCTTTGTATCCCTCTCTCATCCTTTATTTTCCTTTCTCTTCTGTTTCTAGTTTCTATGCATGACCATTTAATTTCACTGTTACCCCATTACTGTTAATGTTTTTGTGTGTGTGTGTGTGTGTGTGTGTGTGTGTGTGTGTGTGTGTGTGTGTACACTCATCATATCGGTCAACGTCAGTGAGAAGCCACAAGATACACATGCTACACCATTTTCATGACTCTCCGTGTGGGATAAGCACAGATCACTTTATGGGCAGAATCGTAACTGAAAATAGCCGTCAAATGACCTCTAAAATCACAATCCAATGAACTGTTCTACAACCCATGACCCATAAACCTAGAAGAGATATTTACATTACCTGCCATCCCTTTATCCAAGCCACTTGTAGTGAGCACAGACATTAATACAGGTCATTAAGGAGCAGTAAGGGTTAGACAGTGAATACAGAGAGAGCGTCATTAGAGCACAGTGGGTTTAGACAGTGAATACCAGAACAGTCAAAGGAGAGTAGGTTAGACAGTATGCATTGACAGCATGAACAAGACAGGTCATTAGAGACAGCTTACTGGGGTTAGACACTGAATACTAAAGGACTAATTAAAGACTCTACTTACATACTTACTTACTTACAGAGACATCATTATGGAGAGTAGGTGTAGACAGTGAATCTCTCTCCC
>PIJE02001233.1:35179-43649 GCA_002895965.2 Coryphaenoides rupestris | reverse complement strand
AAAGTATATAAAGGCTGGTTTTGTTTATTCCGTCTCGCTCAGGGCAACAGACTCGAAGCAAGCAGCAACGCTTTATGTGAGCTGTTTTTAAAATTGGGATCAAAAGTGTTTAAGCTAATTAACAAAACCAAATAAGAGTCCCCAAGCCATATGTAACAAGACTCTCTCTCTTCTCTCTCTCTCTCTCTCTCTCTCTCTCTCCTCTCTCTCTCTCTCTCTCTCTCTCTCGCTCCTACTGTCACTTTCCTAATCACACGCTCCCTCGCTTTCTCGTCCATCATTCCTTATCTCTCTCACTCATTCTCTCTCTCTCTCTCTCTCTCTCTCTCTCTCTCTCTCTCTCCATCTTGTGTTCCCCTTTCTTTCTTCTTTCTTTCTCTTTGTATCCCTCTCTCATCCTTTATTTTCCTTTCTCTTCTGTTTCTAGTTTCTATGCATGACCATTTAATTTCACTGTTACCCCATTACTGTTAATGTTTTTGTGTGTGTGTGTGTGTGTTGTGTGTGTGTGTGTGTGTGTGTGTGTGTACACAGATGCTCACCATTTGATGACTCTCCGTGTGTGGAGTTAAGCACAGATCACTTTATGGGCAGAATCGTAACTGAAAATAGCCGTCAAATGACCTCTAAAATCACAATCCAATGAACTGTTCTACAACCCATGACCCATAAACCTAGAAGAGATATTTACTATCACCTGCACTCCCTTTATCCAAAGCCACTTGTAGTGAGCACAGAGACATTAAGTACAGGTCATTAAGGAGCAGGTAGGGGTTAGACAGTGAATACAGAGACAGGTCATTAAGGAGCAGGTAGGGGTTAGACAGTGAATACAGAGACAGGTCATTAAGGAGCAGGTAGGGGTTAGACAGTGAATACAGAGACAGGTCATTAAGGAGCAGGTAGGGGCTAGACAGTGAATACAGAGACAGGTCATTAAGGAGCAGCTAGGGGTTAGACAGTGAATACAGAGACAGGTCATTAAGGAGCAGCTAGGGGTTAGACAGTGAATACTAAAGGACTATTAAAGGACTTACTTACATACTTACTTACTTACAGAGACAGGTCATTATGGAGCAGGTAGGGGTTAGACAGTGACAGGTCTAAGGTTTAAGGAGCAGGTAGGGGTTAGACAGTGAATACAGAGACAGGTCTAAGGTTTAAGGAGCAGGTAGGGGTTAGGGGGCATCTTGCTGAAGGATGCCTACAGGTAGACTGTGGCCACCGGGGTTTGAACCCAGAACCTTTGGGCTGGGAGTGGAACCCCCTGACCAGACTATCCAGTCCTCCAGCGGTACCAGGGGCTGTCGGTTGGACTCTCCCCAGCGTAGGAGAGCCAACGCGGGGGATACAGTTGGAAGGGACAAGGACACGTAATAAAGACAAATGGCCGGAGCGTGAAATTTGATTCAGTGTCCCGGTAAAAGAAAAAAAACCCGTCAACTTTGACAGGCCATGAATTAGAAAACCCTGTCAGGGCTCAGGAGGCACAAGTCCTCGTCGTCATGACACCAGAGCCCGGGCGGACCCACAGGCAAAGGTCTTTCACACGCGCTTTTACTGTGAAAAGGTCCTGCACCACAGTCATTAAATAGAACCGATTTGACTCTGCATCGAAATTAGACCAAATCTTTGACGCAAAACCAAAGACGTGAGACAAATAGATGGACAGATAGATAGATAGATAGATATATTATGCAGAGACATTATTTACGCCAAAGGAAATTCAAGAAAAACAAAAATCACTTTCAACCAACGCTGTTGTTCTTTTTCAAAGTAAAAGCACAGCAGCACCATTGATGAACAAAAGCACTTTCTTCCGCGATTAAATACGTCTAAATCCTGTCCGTAAACAAACGGCCATCATTACGAGTAGCACTCCCCAGTCAAGGTTAGTCTTAGTTGCTTATATGAATGGCGACGCTACGAGCTATTAACGTAACAATATGGACCGGATTGTTTATTCAAACGGCGACGAGGAGCATATGCTAGCAGCAGACCTTTATGCCGCGCGACGTACACGCGGCGGCGCGATATGAAAACACCATCTGGCGCACTAGCGGCGGCGGCGGCGGCTAGGCTAAGCTAGCCGGGGCTGGATGGGGACCCTGCTGTGTCATAGGATTAGCCGGCGGGACGCTAGCGCTGCTCTATTAGCCCCTAGCGGCAGGGATTATGGGATGTTCATTATTATGTGTGACTGAACACGGCGCTAAGTACCACGGCTTCTGCATCAGGGGCTGAAGTTTGGTTAGCGTCGGCGATCAGCATTAGCGGGGTTGTTCGGGAGTGTAGCGCGTTTATTATGATCCATACCTGGCATATGCTGTGCACAGAAACACACACACACACACACACACACACACACACACACACACACACACACACACACACACACACACACACACACAGACACATATGCACACGGACAAAGCCACATTCACATATGGCCACACACATACACATATGGCCACACACATACATGCATGCACACACACACACACACGCACACACACACACATGCACACACACACACACGCACACACGCACACTCATACATAGGAGGGATTTCTAATATTCAAGTTCTGTATTGACAAGCACATTGTAATAAAGAATACATAATTAGAGTTAGCATTTTGATTGGAGGATGGCCAGGTGGTCTGGGGGAGATGGAGGGGGGAATGAGATGGGAAAGACAGAGAGCTCAGGGTTAGGCGGGGGGTGGGGGGGGGTGAGAGGGGGAGAGGTAGAGAGAGAGGGAGACAAAGAGGTAGGGAGAGCCATAGATATAGAGAGAGGCAGAGAGGTGGCGGTAGAGAGAGAGAGAGAGAGAAAGGTAAAGAGAGTGGTACACATGTCGAGAGAGGGGGAGAGGTAGAGAGAGAGAGAGAGAGAGCGGTAGAAATAGAGAGAGAGAGAGAGCAGTAGAAATAGATAGAGAGGGGAGAGAGGTAGAGAGAGGGAGAGAGAGAGAGAGCAGTAGAAATAGAGAGAGAGGGGGGAGAAGTAGAGAGAGAGAGAGAGAGAGAGAGAGAGAGAGAGAGAGAGAGAGAGAGACAAAGCGGTAAGAAATAGAGAGACTGGGGGGGGGGCGAGGTAGAGAGATAAAGAGAGTAAGTGATAATAAAAGCAGAGGGAGAGGTAGAGACAGACAGGACATGAGACGAAGGGGACCTTCATTGAACAAAGCCCACATCTGCTGCTCTCCATCAGGGATACGGTCACTAACGGCAACCGGCGCTGGCGGAGCGCGGAGGAGAGAGAGAGCGGCCCGCAGAGAGCAGACATATGCTCAGGAAAACCACACCGCATGCACACACCACCAGGGCTGTGGTGTGTGTGTGTGTGTGTGTGTGTGTCTGTGGTTCATGTTGTGTTTGTATACAGTTGTGTGTTTTAGTTCTTGGTGTGTGTGTGTGTGTGTGTGTGTGTGTGTGCGTGCATGCGTGCGTACACAGCTGTTTGAGCCTGTGTGTGTGTGTGTGTGTGTGTGTGTGTGTGCAGGTGTACGGGTGTGTGTCCAGCTGTTTGTGTTTCCGTTCAATTGCGGTTAATATTTTAAATAAATATATAACTTTATTCTGCACATCGCTGCTGTTTCACAATCTGAACACATGACTCTTGGTTCTCTTCACGAGTGCTAGAAGTGAAGATATTGTGTGTTTAATGAGAACCAACGACGATGGACTGGCTGCTGACAGACAATACTATTGTCTGCACATGTGGCTTTTACTTGCGTGCGTCTGTGAATCTTGTGCATGTGTGTGTGTGTGTGTGTGTGTGTGTGTGTGTTAAGTACATGTATGCGTGAGGATAGCACTCACTGTTCATTTGACCACATTTCATCTTCATGTTGTACAACGTTCCATTTTGCCCTTCATATTTGATCGTTTAGATTGCATATTGTTTCGCTGTAAAGACTGTGTAATTAGTGTGGCTATTTGATTCGTTCCCTTCAATTGTGATATTTGTGGTATTTGTATTTGTTCTGTTGCACATTCCACTGGGCATGGCCACTTTTTTCACTTCGCCGCATATCCCGCCATGTGTGTGTGTGTGTGACGATTAAACTTCTTACATCGTGAATCTTGAATCTTATTTTATTTATTACCCTGTCGAGTTGTATTGAGTAGCTTTTCTGCTCACACTTTCCGTGATCGCAGCACATCAAACCACAAGGACAGAGATTGCGGGTATGTGAGAGCACGCCCCTTATAACACACACATGGTGACGGTGAGTGCGGCAGGTGAGAAGTGTCCTGGTCATCGTTCCCCTCAGCAGACTGTGGTGCTGCAGGTGTTCCGTCTCTCCGTCCCTCCCTCCCTCCCTCTCTCCCTCCCTCCCTCCCTCCATCCATCCATCCCCCTTTTCCCTCCATCCCTCCCTACCTCCCTCTCCATTTCCCTCTCTTGCTCTCTCCTTCGCCCGCTCGCTCGCTCGATCTCCCTCCCTCCCTCCCTCCCTCCCTTCCCTCCCTCCCTCCCTCCATCCATCCCTCTCTCCCTCCCTCCCTCCCCACCCCCCCACTCCCTCCCTCCCTCCCTCCCTTTCTCCCACCCTCCATGCCTTCCTTCCACCCTGCGCCCGCAGAAAGAGAAATCACGCAGAGATGAGAGAGATGAAATATTCACTTTGCACGTTGCAAGCCCTAATGTGATCCAACACGTTTACCTGCATCTCCTCGTTCTCCTCCTCCTCCTCCTCCTCCTCCTCCTCCTCCTTCTCCTCTTCCTCCCATCCACCCAGCCAGATGTACCCCGTCGATGCTTTTACCAGAACAATCTTCTTTAGGTATTTACATTCAGCAGACACTCTTATCTGAAGCGAACTTTACGAGTGAGGCGGAGAACAATCACTGCATACAATCCGTGATATTGTTCTATCTGCTACCAGTAACCAGTAAAGAGGGTAAAGAGCGTAAAGAGGATATCTCTTATTTGTTATGTGGCATAGTTGCGGATGCCCAGAATTCAAGCATTTCATGGTCATGAATGACTTATTATTGTTCTCTAACATACTGTATATCGACATACTGTATATCTCACAGGGGGCTCAATCTGGACAGCAGCTCAATGTCCAAACCGGTCGGATCCGGCTGTCTGTCAGCCGGTGGTCAACATGTCTCGGAAGAAGATTGCGTGGCATTAAACTGTCTCTGTAGTGACCACACCCCTGCACCGCCTACGCAGAGCTGTAATTGGTCAATAAGCTGTCAGTTACTGTAAATCAAACCCCACGTCGGACACAGCAGCACGCCATTGGTTAGATTGGTGCCAAGCCACCGTCATTCACCATATGGGTGAAATCAACTGGCTCTCATTATAGCCAATAAGAGGCAGCCATCTCATTAGAGCCAATCAGGATTCACGATCGGCGTCACAAGGGTTCGGGGGCTGAAGCCTGTGGCAGATGCGAGGCTGAATATTAGATGTGAAATATTTCCATGCGGCGGAGGGACTCTGGGAGCGGTCTGAGCGGTTGAGGCCATCTAAACGAGTGGGTTTTTAATCAACTGCTGGGAGGGAGGAGAGGGAGGGAGGGAGAGAGAGAGGGAGCGAGGATGCAGGAGTAAAGGAAATGAAAAGGACAAGAAATCACGGGGGAGATTGATTAAATGACATTGATTGAAGTACTTTTAGTATTAAGTAGATAAAGTAATTGATTATTTACTAGTCCAGTCCTACTAGTCAAGTTATTGAGGAGATGGTTCCAGAGCAGCGACAGGAAGATAGACGAGTGACGAAAAACAAAATGGCAGCCGTGTGGCGGGAAGCAGACCGTTGGTGTGGCACCAGGACGTTGTTGATGCCGCCCAGCTTGGCGTTGATCTTCAGGCAGAGGTTGGACAGCGTCTGCGGGGACGTCTTCACCACATTCTTCACCTGGACACACTGGGTGGCCATGCCCAGCAGGGTGTCCCCCACACGCTTCACCTCCGCTGTAGAAGGGAACGAGGAGACACACATACACACACACAAACTTAGTCAATAGATAGAAAACTACGTATCCCACACTGGGACTTGGAGCCATTAGATGGAAGAAAAGATTACATGTCCCACCATAGACGGGCGTCTTGCCGGGCAGGATGACCACGATGAGCTGCAGGCCCACGTAGGACATCTTGAGGTGCTTGAACATGGGCTCCACGCTGTCCGCTCCCTGGGCGTACTTGCAGAAGCACGGCTGGCCCTGGATGGGCATGCCCGCGTCCTTGGAGATCTTCCTCAGCTGGTCCGTGAAGCTCCTGTCAGGAGACCGGGAGGAGGAGAGAGCAGCAGCCAATTAGTAGACCGGGGGGAAGAGCAGCAGCCAATCAGCATTCAGGTGTATCGAGAGAGCATTCACATGTATACAGATAGCAATACTCTAGCCGAACTGAGTGTTTCCTGTATGTAGAGCGCATTTACTACAGCCAATCAGAAGTTTTCCTGTACCTAGAGACCATTTACCATTGTACTCTTTGTAAGTCGCTTTGGAGAAAAGCGTCTGCCAAATGCCCTAAATGTAAATTTACTATAACCAATCAGAGGGTTTCCTGTGTGGAGAGTGCATTTACTGCAGCCAATCAGAACAGAGTGTGTTTGCCATCCCCATGCTATCATGATGTCTCATTGAGGTTAGTCACCCCCCCCCCCCCCCC
The DNA here is from genome assembly GCA_002895965.2 of Coryphaenoides rupestris. Lineage (NCBI taxonomy): Eukaryota > Metazoa > Chordata > Actinopteri > Gadiformes > Macrouridae > Coryphaenoides > Coryphaenoides rupestris. The sequence continues at coordinate 37,008 of PIJE02001233.1, read as the reverse complement.
CACGATTTATTAAATAATCAATTACTTTATCTACTTAATACTAAAAGTACTTCAATCAATGTCATTTAATCAATCTCCCCCGTGATTTCTTGTCCTTTTCATTTCCTTTACTCCTGCATCCTCGCTCCCTCTCTCCCTCCCTCCCTCCCTTCCCTCTCCTCCCTCCCAGCAGTTGATTAAAAACCCACTCGTTTAGATGGCCTCAACCGCTCAGACCGCTCCCAGAGTCCCTCCGCCGCATGGAAATATTTCACATCTAATATTCAGCCTCGCATCTGCCACAGGCTTCAGCCCCCGAACCCTTGTGACGCCGATCGTGAATCCTGATTGGCTCTAATGAGATGGCTGCCTCTTATTGGCTATAATGAGAGCCAGTTGATTTCACCCATATGGTGAATGACGGTGGCTTGGCACCAATCTAACCAATGGCGTGCTGCTGTGTCCGACGTGGGGTTTGATTTACAGTAACTGACAGCTTATTGACCAATTACAGCTCTGCGTAGGCGGTGCAGGGGTGTGGTCACTACAGAGACAGTTTAATGCCACGCAATCTTCTTCCGAGACATGTTGACCACCGGCTGACAGACAGCCGGATCCGACCGGTTTGGACATTGAGCTGCTGTCCAGATTGAGCCCCCTGTGAGATATACAGTATGTCGATATACAGTATGTTAGAGAACAATAATAAGTCATTCATGACCATGAAATGCTTGAATTCTGGGCATCCGCAACTATGCCACATAACAAAATAAGTCATTCATGACCATGAAATGCTTGAATTCTGGGCATCCGCAACTATGCCACATAACAAATAAGAGATATCCTCTTTACGCTCTTTACCCTCTTTACTGGTTACTGGTAGCAGATAGAACAATATCACGGATTGTATGCAGTGATTGTTCTCCGCCTCACTCGTAAAGTTCGCTTCAGATAAGAGTGTCTGCTGAATGTAAATACCTAAAGAAGATTGTTCTGGTAAAAGCATCGACGGGGTACATCTGGCTGGGTGGATGGGAGGAAGAGGAGAAGGAGGAGGAGGAGGGGAGAGGAGGAGAACGAGGAGATGCAGGTAAACGTGTTGGATCACATTAGGGCTTGCAACGTGCAAAGTGAATATTTCATCTCTCTCATCTCTGCGTGATTTCTCTTTCTGCGGGCGCAGGGTGGAAGGAAGGCATGGAGGGTGGGAGAAAGGGAGGGAGGGAGGGAGGGAGGGGGGGGATGGAGGGAGGGAGGGAGAGAGGGATGGAGGGAGGGAGGGAGGAGGGAGGAGGAGAGGGATGGAGGGAGGAGGAGGGAGGAGGAGGAGGGAGGAGGAGGGAAGAAGGGAGGGAGGGGAGAGAGGAGGAGGAGGGGGAAGGAGAGAGAAGAGAGGAAGGAGAGGGAGGAGGGAGAGGAGGAGAAGAGAGGGGAGGAGAGAGGAGAGAGGAGAGAGGGGAGGAGAGAGGGGAGGAGAGGAGAGGAGAAGAGGAGGAGAGGGAGAGATGGAATGGGGCAGAACGTGGAGGGGAACGATGACCAGGACACTTCTCACCTGCCGCACTCACCGTCACCATGTGTGTGTTATAAGGGGCGTGCTCTCACATACCCGCAATCTCTGTCCTTGTGGTTTGATGTGCTGCGATCACGGAAAGTGTGAGCAGAAAAGCTACTCAATACAACTCGACAGGGTAATAAATAAAATAAGATTCAAGATTCACGATGTAAGAAGTTTAATCGTCACACACACACACACATGGCGGGATATGCGGCGAAGTGAAAAAAATGGCCATGCCCAGTGGAATGTGCAACAGAACAAATACAAATACCACAAATATCACAATTGAAGA
>PIJE02001233.1:0-7500 GCA_002895965.2 Coryphaenoides rupestris | reverse complement strand
AACACACCAATAAAGTTTGCTACTTGGAAGACCACCCAGTATATACAGTACACAGTATATATACCCGTCAAACTGCACCCTATATCTTCCACGGCAAGAAAACCCCACTGCCAGCATCTGTTTAAATCCGTATCAAACAGCAACTTCGCCATATGTTGGTTATTTCTCGTGACGTCCGTTTTTTTGTCAGCGCTGGCTTTTAGTTTCATCTTTATCGAAAGCTGTACAGCAAAAAATGAAGGAACTTTCATGAAAAAACTAAACACAAAAAATACACCTTTGCCGTGCTTCCATCGTTTTCCATCCTTTCGGCCTAAGAAGAAGGCTCGCGGTACGGTATTGTATTGAAGAACATGCTGGAGCAATATCCTTGGGAAGGTAAAAGCGATGTTCTGGTCGGGGGGGGGAAGGCGAAAGCGACGTTTCGAGGAGCGACGCGTAGCATTGAAAACGCTCCACGGCTGGCAGCAGCGGCGGGGAGATCACAGACACGCCGACTCTAATTCCTGTAACGCTTTGCTCGATGTGCTGCTCTGTGAAGACCGCTGACTTCCATTAGAGAGAGTTCAGTAATTCAATTGGCCCTAATGCACTCCCTCACTGTACGCGGGATTAATCACTTGCTTCTGAGCCGTGACCCTGGCCCGGGACCGGGGGGTGGGCCTCTCTTCTCGTATCACTGATGGGTAACTGTGCACCACCACCACCCACACACACACACACACACACACACACACACACACACACACACACACACATCTCTGCTTCCATCCACCAGCCATAAAGAAGCGATTGGGGAAGGTTATGAACTGTACCGCTGCCATTACTTCCTTATCAGGAATCACCTTCTAAAGACCGCAGTGCTAACAAGCTACGAATCACCTGCTAAAGACCGCAGCGTCAACCAGCTTTGAATCATATGCTAAAGACCGCAGTGTTAACCAGCTACGATGTACGTACTATTCCTGCATACAGACCCAAGGTGTAGGTATGTCACCGGTGTAGCACATAGACATTCAAATGTCAAACTACATGTCTGGGGGATGGACGGCTTGCTTTCACTGATCTCTCTCAAAGGGAGAGTTGTCCATCCTACCAGATCACTGATCTCTCTCAAATAGAGAGCTGTCCATCCTACCAGATCACTGATCTCTCTCAAATAGAGAGTTGTCCATCCTACCAGATCACTGATCTCTCTCAAAGAGAGAGTTGTCCATCCTACCAGATCACTGATCTCTCTCAAATAGAGAGTTGTCCATCCTACCAGATCACTGATCTCTCTCAAATAGAGAGTTGTCCATCCTACCAGATCACTGATCTCTCTCAAACAGAGAGTTGTCCATCCTACAGCGGAGTAGACAAACTCCAGAAATACAGTTTTGCATTTGCCTCTTGACCTTTGGGTTGGTCGTGACGGCTGACTTTTCAGACGTTTCCTCCAAGAGGGAAAAAAGCAGAAGAAATGTTCGGTGCGCGATACCTTCGATTTTAACACCTTTTTGTTGCCGCTCCTTGTTTATTTGAACAGACTCTTCTCGGTTTCCGTCACAGCGGTGTAAATATAGGCCGTGCAGACATGTGCGGTCACACTAGGGCCCCCCGCGTGGGGGGGGGGGGGGGGGGGGCTGTCGTGAGAGAGAGAGAGAGAGAGAGAGAGAGCGGGGATCCATATATAGATGGAGAGAGAGAGAGTGTGCCCCCCACCACTCCCACCACCCCCACTACCTTACGCCAATGTTCTGCCACGACATGCAAATTAACAACACGTCACTTCACGTAACGCCGTGGCCACGACAGACAGTGTGTACTTCCTGCTTCCTGTCTGACAGGAAGCGGCACCTTTGAACCTCCACGTTGTCTGCCCGTTACACTCGGGGACAAGAGACAATAGAAGCGCCTGTGTTATTTAATTTTGAGAGAGTAGCTGGTGTGTGGAGACTTTGGAGTGATTTTTTCGTACGCTGGCCTGCTAGCCTTTGTTCGCCGGCGCCATTGTTCATTAAAATCCCCAGAGAAACAATTAAAGTTTTATAAAGAGCCGCAGATGGCATAATAGAGTTCCTCTTAGATGTCATTTGGCTTTTAAGAAGTTGAAAACATTGACAGTTACAAACTAGAATTTAAGTGTAGATTATAATTTTTTTTATTATTACTCTATACAATGAATGTTTCATGATTAGGAGTTTTGATTGTTGATTTCGAAAGATCATAATTGTGTAGACATTTGAATTCAAAAACCACAGTAAGACATAAGAAACATAAGAAAATGTGTGTTTCCTTCTAAGGGAATTGAACTCTGGGAGTTGTAGTAAAAAAGAAAAGGAGAGCCAGTTTAATTGGTAGTTAATGCCATCCCATTTCCCTGCGGCTACTCAAAGAAAAAGAGAGAGACACACACACACACACACACACACACACACACACACACACACACACACAGAATACCCAGACTGACGACGGGCGTCTGAAAGCAAACTTGCCAACGAGGCACAAGCCCTGCGTCACATCGGGCTCGCCTGTGTACCGCCAAGTGTGGCGCTGTCCACTCCAAAGCTCTCCTGGAAATTAGCCCTTCTTACCTCCTTCTGAGGCCAATTCCTCCTCCATTAAGAAGACGGATTTACTCGGGTGATTTAGCTGGGTCAATCGGAAAACGGCCGATGAGATATTTCCCGGCCACGGGACAAAGGTCCGCCTGGTGCGGCCAGCGCTGCAGCCAAGGAAAACAATTATACAAATGACCTTTGGACGCCATTACCGTCTTTACTTCATTAGGGTAAGTGGCTCCTTTGGGGCCGGCGCGGGGGCCCAACATTTGTTCTGCTTACAGTACTCCTGACGGAGGCTGATTTAGGATCAGAAATCTTTATTTAAACCCCACGCCGGGAACGGCAAGGTCAACAGTCGCGTGGCGGGGCGAACGCGACGTCGCTCTAACCGAGCGCGAACTCTGACCACCCCTCGTTAAATATGCTGATGTACTCTTATGTAATATCTGGACGCCAGCACAGCGCATTTGGTCTGGGTCCCCAGACCAAATGGGGGGGGGGGGGGGGGAGGAAGAAAGGAGGAGAAGGGAGAGAAGAGGAAGATGAGAGAAGAGGATAGGAAATGAGGGGATGAGAGAGAAGAATAGATGAGAGGAGAGGACGTGAAGAGTAGAGAAGCAGAGAGAAGAGGAAGAGAAAGATGTCGAGATAACAGGAGAGGAGAGGAGAGGAGAAAAGAAGAGAGAATGGAGGAGAGGAGAGAACAGACGGGAGATGAAGAGAAAGATGTAGAGAGAAGAGAGGAGAGGAACTGAGGAGAGGAGAGAGCAGAAAGAGAAAGATGTAGAGAAACCAGTAGAGGAGAGGAGGAGAGAATATAGAAGGAGAAGAGGAGAGAATAGAGGACAATAGAGGAGGAGAGGAGAGGAGAGGAGAGGAGAGGAGAGGAGAGGAGAGGAGAGGGGGGGAGGAGAGGAGAGGAGAGGAGAGGAGAGGAGAGGGGAGGAGAGGAGAGGAGAGGGGGGGGAGAATAGAGGAGGAGAGGAGAGGACAGTAGAGGAGAGAGAGTGCATTCCCCTGGGCATGGAAGAGGTTACTTGTGGATATAGACTGTCAGTTAGTTGTGAATATAGACTGTCAGTGGCGGGGAGCGAGAGGGAACTAAATGAGAAAAAGCAGGTACATGTCCCCCAGGTCTATAATCCTAAGATTACCGCTGGCTCCGGGGCCCCTGACTGCACTCCCAGACTCCTCTAATCTCCGTGGCCCCAGCTGTCCACCAATTGATTTGAAGATTCTCCGAATCAATTACTCCTCTGTCCAAGGTCTTATTGCCTGAGAGATACACTCACACGTGCACTGAGGGGGCAATTCATGCACGTGCACACACACACACACACACACACACACACACACACAGAGACACACACACACATACGTATTCACAGAGATGTTTTCACATACACACGCACAGGCGCACACACACAATTCCAGTTATACAACCCCACATATACACAAACAAACACACACACACACACACACACACACACACAGAAGCACAAGTGTTTTTACAAACACACACAGCCAGGAAAGCACATTTGGGCAAATGTTTCCAATCCGTGTGTGTGAGAGTCAGAGTGTTCGTGGCTGATGTGCACGCTGATAGAAGCTTCTGGAACAGCCACTAGTCCTGGGTTTGTTGCTGTTTATGTCACGCTCCTCACAGCCAATCAGAACGCAGACCACGACCAACTGGCCTCAATGTCCCTCAAATTATCCTCCCATAATTCAGTTGACTGTGGTGAAAACACCCATCCTCGCCGCTCTGTGATTCGCCACTATCTTCCGTCCTGGACGTCAAATAGAAAATATTTGATGATTGTATTTTCCCCCATCCCATAATAATTCACTTTCAGTTCCCCTTTTCAGAACGGAGGCCATTGTGTAGGACTGTGAGGCGTGGACGCTATGGTTTAATTATTATGATAAACACATCTAATGGAAGACTTTCTGTCTGCTGCCGTTATTCTGCCGCACAATGGACTCCTTCGGCGCGCTGCTTTCCGACCAAACACAGGTTCTGTAAACCCATGAATTATTCATCCGAGGGCCCGGAGAAGCCTTCTATCTGTAACAGAGAGGGAGGCTTGCGCTAAAATGTCCGCCGACCGGCTTCTTCTTCCTCAATTCAACACATTATTTATTTCATTTACTTTTTATTGAGTCATGGAAAGCCATCATCAAGACCACCGCACATTATTAATACAATATTTATTTATATTAATACAGCGGCATTTTCTCCCTTTTGTGCTTTGAAAACTTTCAACACACATCAACTTATACCCATCTGCACCAACTCTGCACATACTCACACACACACACACACACACACACACACACACACACACAACACACATACACGAACACACACACACACATACACCCAAACATACACACACATGTTCTTTTTAATGTCCTGGCTCAGCAATGTTTGGAGGGAGTTTAAAAAATGCAGTTTGCAGCTGCAAGTGTGCTTCCTTACAAAGCTACAAAGGGACAACGTTACCACGGAAACTGGTCCGGGGGGGTTGCAGCTGGTGGGTTGGTTGGAAACAAAATGGATGCCACATGACCTTTGACCTCAGGAGCTGGTGTGGATGGTACCCTCCTGAACCGAATTCACCATCTCTCTCTCTCTCTCTCTCCTGCTGATCAATGAGATTGTGTTAACCAGTGAGAGTCGTCCAATTAGTTTTGGCCAATCAGAGGCATGTGCAGGAGATAATAATTATGTGGAATATGTTCCACATTCTTCAAGGAGTTCAACAGGCTAAATAAAGACATTTCATATACGTTGATCTGTGAGGGGATGTGTGGGGCACCATATTGTTGTTATGATAACACATTTGTAGTCAGAATGTATGGAGATGAAATATATGGCTAAAACAATATCACAGTATAGTAATGTTAACAGTCATTGTTATGCATTTTATAAATGAAATGAATAACATTTCATTAATATTATTCAATCTACAATGATTATATTATACATACAATTTCTATGTGTGTGGAATAATGTAAAATGATGGCAACATTCCCAACCCAACAGCAAAGCGTTAAAAAAATTCCGCTAATTTCCCCCACTTCTCAAATCCTTCTAAATATATTTTAACTCCATACAAATGCAGACGTTTTATTTATCACCGATTTATTTGTTTGCGTGTTTTTCCACATGCGCCATTTACAACACGGGGGCCATTATGCGTTTTCCATTATGATCGTATTTGTGTTCTGCTGTTTAGCTGGAGGTTTCCAGAATCTAATCCGAGCTCATTCATATCTTAACCCCGACCACTTCTATCAAGTCCCGAACGGAGGCGGCGGCAGAGGCCACTAGCGAGCGTACACAACCAGCGTTTAGTCACGACGCCTGCAGCCCAAATGTTTAATGCTAAACACCACCAGATTTCCATGTTCGTATTTCTGCACGTCTCAGTGCCGGTGGCTGGTAATAATTATAGACTTTACCCCCCCGCCCAACATGTTCCCATTAAACATGGAGAACCCCACTGCACTGAGTTCTCACACAGAACTGTTTCTCTCCCGGTGTACATAATTGATACAAAAACTGAAAAAAAACATCCTTTTCCTGCTGTGTTCGTATCTAAAATCTTTTGTACACCTAAAGCTCGCGGTGGTGTCCGTTGAGATGCGTGGCGGACCGTTTGCCGAGTCCACTTCCACGTGCAGCGGGTCTTGGGAGAGCCCTCGGTGGAATGGGTTTTTGCGCCTTACGACTCGCCACACGACACGACGCACCGCTAGGAGCGCATCTATAGGAGGCTTCGTGTCCTCTTACAATGTTGACGTTGTGGGAAAGCGCGGCGGCCGTAATGGACACTCGTCCGTCCGACGGATGCTCGTGAAAAGCCCCCGCCGTAAAAAAAAACCGCATGAAAATGCATTCTCAAATAACCTTGTGGTGACATTATTACCTTGTAGTGTTATTATAGACGGTATATATAAATAAATAAATCTCTGTTCTTGCTCTTGCTAATCTTTTATCTTGCAATTTTATATTTGATCTTTTTTTTTTACTAATCTTTTGCTTAGCCTACTGTCACCTACTGTCAAATTATGTGTGTAAGAACGTGACAATAAAACACTTTGACTTCGACTTGACTTTGTCTCATTATGGGATGAGGTGTTTTACTGATGTGTTTCGTAACCAACATTTATTCATCGCTACTTACGGTGGATTCAGATTCAGGCAATTAAGGAGCAAGGTAGGGACCGTGGGTTGCCTTGCTCAAGGATGCAGTCAACGAGAACCAAGCCCAGAACCTTGTGACTGGGAGTCAAGCGCCCTCGCCACGACACCATCCTGCACCGCCGCTCAGTGATCTCAACGCTAAGCAAGTTTTACAAATGAAACGTCATGTTAACTTTGCCATGCGTTGTTTGCCATATTGACTGCATAATGACTCATAAACGAGCTAACAAGGTGAGACATCATTTTAATTTTGCGTCGTCTTTAAGCTGCCAAGCCCTGTGCTACTCCAAATAAATGAATTTGAATGATGTGCTCGATATGAATGAGTGAGTAAGGAGATGCTTTTATCCGAAGTGACAGGCATATATATCTTCTCCTGTCACCTGCTTCTAATGGAAGTCTAGCTCAAGGCTTAGCGGAAATAAACGGCAACTCAAGGCTGATTTATAGCTACACCGCGCTGTATAGCCGCTACACCGCGCTGTCTATAGCCGCTACACCGCGCTGTATATAGCCGCTACACCGCGCTGTGTATAGCCGCTACACCGTGCTGTATAGCCGCTACACCGTGCTGTATAGCCGCTACACCGTGCTGTGTATAGCCGCTACACCGCGCTGTGTATAGCCGCTACACCGCGCTGTGTATAGCCGCTACACCGTGCTGTATAGCCGCTACACCGTGCTGTATAGCCGCTACACCGTGCTGTATAGCCGCTACACCATGCTGTATATAGCCGT
>PIJE02001232.1:0-153718 GCA_002895965.2 Coryphaenoides rupestris | reverse complement strand
GCTCCTGCAGCACAGAGGATGACCATCTTCACGATGCCAGCGTCCACCATCACAGTACAAAGTAACTTTTTTCGTGTGTTTTTGTTCAAAGCTAACAGAACCTGACGTCATATTAATATAAATATAATAATAAAAGGGAATAGGAACTTTATTTCTACTTCTATTACTGCCTTTCTGAAAGTATTCAGCATGAACAACCAAAACAAAGTGGATGGACAAAACAAGCTCTATTTGCTGTCTCCTACATAGTAGATGGGTGACTTGGCCTCTCCATAGGCCTTAAGAAATCACACAAATGATTCTGTTGGAAATCAGTCTTGGGCCAAACCATTACAAGGGGTAATGCCTATACATAAAACTACAGTAAATATAAACATTTCCTTAAACAATATTTAAAACAATAATTCAGATACACAGTAAATACATTTAGATCCCAAATCTAAATATCCAAATAATACCAATCGTGATGATACTGTATTACATTTACATTGCTCTTTGTCACTGTTGTGCTCTTCATTTATCCACTTATGGCATGGGAAATTAATATGCATATATTCAGAAGTGGCAAAAATATACACATCCTTTACTTAAGTAGAAGTACAGATACTTATGTAAAAAAACGACTCTGGTAAAAGTTGAAATACTGATTCAATTTCTTGACACAAGTAAATAGTAAAAAGTACAGGCTCTGAAATGTACTCAAAGTACAAAAGTAAAAAGTAGCCATTTTAATTCTTAATATATTTAAAATAATCAACTTAACGTGGACCAATATTAACGTGAGGCTCCAATGCAGAACATCAGCTTTCAATGCCAGCAACAGAACTGGAAACTTTGGACATTTTTTAAACTTTTAGACTCTTTTGTCATAGTGATGATGTTTACTGACATATTATACATCATAGTTGTAACACACACTAGGGGTTGCACGACTTCTGATTTTTTCAAGTCGACTTTTCTATCAATAAAGTCAACGTAACGTCGACGCGTCGTTGACGACGTCATCACATACACACGCACGCAAAAAACACAGAGACAGAATGGTCTGTCCAAAAATAAAAAAGCACGGGTATCCTCTGAGCAAACAGCTGCTCGAAATCGCTTAATTTTCCCCCCACCGGCCACCGCATTTGCACCAAGTCCCGCCAAATATCTTAAAGTGTAAAAAAAATGTGTGAAATCACGTGGTCAACGACGCGTTGACGTCTCCCGGTAGGCGTCGACTTGTGGTAGTGACGTTGACGTGTCGATTAGTCGACTTTTCTGTGCAAGCCCTATGTGCACTGCACACACACACACACACACACACACACACACACCTAGGTGTCTTGTGTAACATTTTGTGTCTGTGTGTGTGTGTGGGGGGGGCTTCTTGTTCATCATGTTTAGTTCTCGCTAGTTACGTCACGTGTTCCTCTCGTATTTTATCTCTGAGTCTGTTTCGTGTCGTTACGTCTGACGTCACATGCGTGACATCAGAGCTCCTCTAACGCGGATGGATGCAGCGAGCGTCTCTTCTGTGTTGTTGCCATTTAGGTTGAGATCGCTCTTGATGTTGGGAACACGTGACGCAATGATGTAAAAAAAAACCCGACCAATTCCTCTCAAATGCCAATAAAACTAAAGTAACGTGTCCCGTTTTGAAAATGTAAGGAGTAGAAAGTACAGATATTAGTGTTTAAATGTAGGGAGTAAAAGTAAAAAGTTGTCAAAAAAATAAATACTCAAGTAAAGTACAGATACCTGAAAAATCTACTTAAGTACAGTAACAAAGTATTTGTACTTCGTTACTTCCCATCACTGCCTAATTATTAATGTTCAACGACGGTTAAGACGACACAAACCCTGAGTCTGTGTATGGTGTGTGTGTGTTGGGGGGGGTGGAACTAATTAGCCAACTGGGAGGAGGAGTGTGACTGCAAACCAAACGCTGCACACAAAACACGAGCCCGCCACATCAAATGCCCTGCTTACCGGGATCCCCCCACCTACCCCCCCCCCCCCCCCCCGTCCACCCCCTGCACACCACGGCCCAGGAATGCTCCCGGCGGGGCTGACAGACAGACAGACAAAAGACAGACAACAGACAAAAGAGACAGACAGACAGACAGACAGACAGGCTGCTGTTTAGTCGTGAGGTGACGTGCGAGTCGACCGCTTTTAAGTGTTGCCTCTGTGCTTTTGTTTGCCAGCCACATCCCACCATGTGTGTGTGTGTGTGTGTGTGTGTGGTGTGTGTGTGTGCATGTGTTGTGTGTGTGTGTGTTTTCCCCCCTCTCGTCTCTCGACAACATATATCTCAACATGTGACAACGGGAAAACAAAAGGATGAACAGCGATTGACGCAATGAAAGGGGGGGGAGCCAGCACGACCCAAAACAGTTAAGTTTGGTGGTATGGTGGGTGGCGGGGGGGCTGGGGGGGCTATAGGAAGCGGGGAGAGTGCTCTGTGTCGGTGTGTGTGTGTGTGTGTGTGTGTGTGTGGTGTGTGTGGTGCGTGTGTCTGTGTTGCGCTGGGACAACCACCAAACAATCCTACGAGGCGGAAAGAATGTGACCAGGGTAGAGGAGGTACAAAGACACTAGCGCTAGTGTGTCTGCAGCCCATTTTTTTTATGTTCCTGGGGCTCCTGGGGGACAACATCAGAGATCAGAGCCGGGCCCCGCTACAAGAACGGAGGTATTCATCAGGAGAAGAAGGGTTGAAGTCGGGGTCCCTCCTCGCGAGATATGAAACGACTGTTGTGCTGCTTCTCTGCAGCTATTGCCCCCCCCCCCCCCCCACACACACACACACACACACACACACACTCCCTCGGGGGCCCCTAGGCAGGCACGCCGCCCAATGTATCGTTGACCCCAACGGAGACGCAAGCCAATAAAAGGCGCTAACTCTTTTATCAGAGTCTGTGTCCAACACCCATCGTTACACGGGTTATGACGAGGCCAGGGAGAAGTGCCCCCACCACCCCACGCCCGTCTCCCCCGGCGACCATAGGAGGCCAATCATGAACATAATACAACCACCCCCACCCCCCGGACCCCCCCCCCCCCCCCCCCCCCCCCCCCCCCCAACCCCCACCATAATAGGTTTGATCTCACGTGGGTTGAATCCAGCAGCAGGACCCCTTCTACGGCCCTCTCTGCTTACAGCTTATCCATCCACCAAGGGGGGACAATACCAGCGTGGATACCCAACTGTGCGAAGAGCACAAGGAGCTGCAGGGGCAGGGTAACCGTTGTTGTTTGTTGTTGGGTTGGGTTGTTGTGTTGTTGGTGGGGGGATGGATCACCCAGACACACAATGCTCTCCTCTTTTGTGGATATTCGTTGTCACAAAAGCCACCGATCTCCATGGAGATCACATCAGCCCAGAAAACCAACCGGGAGATGGATCGCCTTCTATTAGAGGACCTGTATGGACCCATAATTGTTGTCAGGTGTACAGCCGTAAACTCCCAATTAAACGTACAGATAAAAGCTTCCATATTTTCCTTTCCTAAATGGTTCCTATAGTCCCATGTTGGCTACCTCCTTCCAATACCGTCAGGGCAGGCGGGGGGGGGCAGGGGGGGATGCGATGACATCACAGCCACGATCGGCGAGGCCTCGGACCCGCTACCGTAGCGTGCGGCGGTACACAACATCACACACACACAACACACACTTAGCTCGCGTGCAAGAAGCATGTTGCTACTCATTACACCACAGAGCCTTACGCACTTCATCATCACAGGAGGGTTCATCCCATGATTGGTGTATTACAATCAGGACCCCAATTACTGGGGCCCCCCCCCGGACCCCCGGCTCCTGGGCTTGCCGCGCTCCTGAACGCTATGCGGTGCCGCTCACGTCCACGTGTTTACGTACGCAATTAAATGTAAAGAGAGAGAGTCATTGTATAGGGAGCTCACCCCCCCTCCCCCTCTCGTGCTCAACACATGGCTGCAATCCTCTTAATAACGTGATTGCACCCATATATACATTATGGTTGGGATAAGACACCCGATGGGCCCCCGCCCGCCCCCCCACCCCCCTGGGCAGAGCCTCTCGGAGCCGGTGGTGGAGAGGAGCCTCCTCGTCTTAAACATTAAGTCTTTCATCCAGCCAGCGGTGAGCCAGTGCTGGCTGGCTGGCTGGCTGGCTGGCTGGCTAAAGGCTGTCTGCTAACAACCACCGGCAATCAGCCAGACGAGGGTGGGGGTGGGGGTGGGGGGACTGGGATCTGTCTGTACTGGTCCTGCCGTGAGTCACATGGTGAGACGGTGTAGGAACCAGGTGAAGACAGGCTGCTGCAGCTGCTGCAGCTAAACAGCCAGCAAGCAGACAGGCCCTTCCTTCGTCACGTGACCCCCAGTGCAGGCAAAACCTCCGTGTCAGCGTCTACTCAGGTTTACATGCAGTCGGTTGAGTTGGAGGCGACGTGACCAAAAAAAGTGTCAAGTGTAAAGGGTTCAAAAAAACTACAAAAATAACCGTTTGGGATGTTGGTCCAGGGAGCAGCAGAGCCAGCTGAGGCTGATAAAACCTTGGAAGGAGGGGGGTGGAGGGGAAGTGGGGGGGGGGGGGGTGCTATTGTTTGGGCCGTTCCAGCGATCTAACTCGGTTTGGGGGTGACAGGTTTCCAATGGGATTAAGTTGTCTGGGAGAGCCTAAACTGAGGAAGAGTCGGGGAAGGGGGCGGGAGAGTGGGTCAGGGGAGGGGGGAGGGGGGAGAGGATGGATGGGGGGGGGGGGGGGGGGATCCGGTGAAAAGTGAGCAGTAAGAGGAATTTCCTGTCGTGTGGCGCTATCAGAGGAGCAACAACATCCTCCGCTGTTTTACCTCAGCGGGTTCTGTTTTCACCGTGGAATGCCCGATAAAGACTCTCCGACCGACCGACCGACTGGCTGGCTGGCTGGCTGGCTGGCTGGCTGACTGGCCACTGAGCGCGCGGTGAGGCCAAGCGCTGATGTGAAGCGGCTTTCCATGCAACCGACGCTCCCCGGGGGAAACCTAATCGCTCCCGTTTGAGGGGAGTCAGATTTGATTGGAATCGCCGCCGGTGGAAACCGATGATGAAGAGATTGCGATCGCCAGGGCCACGTGCCAATCCCCACTCAGGGCCACATCCAAATAAACTCATCATCAGACACACAAGACTGTTTTTGTGCAGGTTATCTCGTTTTCAGCAGAGCGTTGAGGCAAGCCCTTTAACGCTGTTCAACTTTCGGCTGCGGAGAAACCGCCACGGGAGTGCGAACGGGATGGGTAATGGAGGAGGTGGCGGGTGTGGAGGGGATGAAGGGTGGTGAGGGTGGTGGAGGTGGTGGAGGGTGGTGGAGGGTGGTGATGTGGAGGAGGTGTAGGGTGGGGTTGTGGAGTGTGGAGGGGTGAGGAGTGGGAGGTTGGTGAGGGCGTGGAGAAGGTGGAGGAAGTAGGAACAAGGTGTAGGAAGTGGAGGTGGTGGGGTGGTGGATGGGAGTGGAAGGGTGGGGAATGGGAATGAAGCGGTGGAGGGTGGTGAGGGTGTAGGAGGGTGTGAGGGTGGTGGAGAGTGAGATAATGATGGAGGAAGTGGAGAGGTGTGGATGGTGGTGGGAGTGGTGGAGGGTGGTGGAAGTGTGAAGGTGGTGGAGGGTGGTGAGGGGGCGACAGGGAGGTGGAGGAGGTGGAGTAAGACGGATCCGTCCATGACATGTTGATGCGGTTGTAACTTTGCACCGCATCGACCCCAAACACAATGTGTTTGGGAATGAACAAACACATAAACAAACAAACATGGATCCCAATGCAATAAAGGAGCAAATCAAGGAGGACCAAAGAGAGTTGACAGTAAAAGGAAGAGAAAGGGTAGAGGGAGGAGGAGGACAGGAGTGTATGAGGGGCTGCTTGGGCCACTCACCGTATTGGCAGCTGGGTCCGTTGAAACCGGCCGGACAGTCGCACAGCTGGGTGGAGCCGTCTCGACACTGGCCTCCGTTGAAGCACACACCGTAGCTACACACCGCTGGAGGACGGACAGACAGACAGACAGACAGTCAGTCAGACAGACGGGCCAAGGATAAACAGGAAAGCCATGTGGCGATGATGACTGACTGATGTGGAAACGTGTAGTTGTCCACGAGGACGCGTCTAGCGAACATCTGCGCGAGCTAGCGTGACGTGACCCGGATCCATCAGCGCCTCATCGGTGGCCTGTTAGCACCCCCAGCGCCTCCTGCCGCTCACGCTAACCAATCGCAGGCCGCCGTCTGCCAGCCAGGCAGAAGTGGGAGAGCACTCGTCGTCGGGTGCAAGATGTTTTTTTTTCCGATGGTTTAGTGGGAAAATAATCATCAGTGTGCGTGTGTGTGTGTGTGTGCGTGTGTGTGTGTATGTATGAGAGAGTGTGTGTGAATGTGTGCGTGCCGGAACCTCGGAGTGCTAAAAACAGCTTGGGCCGACACACGGGGCATTCCATAAAAATGTGTTTTTCCCTTCCTGGGTAAACTTTGAACCTGTTGTCTCAGTGAACTGAGGACGTGTGATACTAATGTGCACCCAAGTGAAACGGTGCAGAGATGCGTGGTCTCAGAGGTAGTCTCAGAGGCAGCCGCTACAGACTACAGCCTTGGGGGGGGGGGAATTAGAGCACGGGTCATTCATCTGTGACAACGACAAGCACCGGTTGTCTCTCGCTCGCCAGTCAAAGTCTCAGCCTTGTTAGGACAAGGTGAAAATCAATTTGAGTCACGCCGATGTAAACAAACAGCCCTGAGAGGTGTTGGAACAGAAACGGAATCTCCCCCTCTCCCCCCCCCCCAAAACAGTGTGGAGAGGAGACGTCACATTCCAGACACTCGCACTCACACACACACACACACACACACACATACACACACACACACACACTCACACACCATTCCTGGCCTGCCCTCCGGGAGAAAGCGGCACCGCTAACATGACGGGACGTTAAGCATGTGTGTGTGTCTGTTCGTCCGTATGCGTGTCTGTCTGTCTGTCTGTCTGTCTGTCTGTCTGTTCAAGAAGTTTAATTGTCACATACACATACAGGCTATTCAGTGAAATGTCTGTCTGTCTGCCTGTCTGTCTGTCTGTGGGCAGATTTGTTGTCGCGTCTCAATACATGCATATTGCGAGAGCGCGTCTAACATGCTTGGCTGGCAGTGGATTAAAGCTGACTGTGTGATATGCAGCCGTCCTGGAGGTGGAGGTGGTGGGAGGTGGCAATGGTGGTGGTGGTGATGGCGGTGCCGGCGGTGGCGGTGGTGGCGGTGGTGGTGGTGGCGGTCGGTGGAAGTGGTGGTGGTGGCGGTGGTGGCGGTGGTGGCGGTGGTGGCGGTGATGGCGGTGGTGGTGCGCTCCGCTGAGCAGCGAACAGTGCTTGGTGGCGATCAGCGCAGGGCCAAAGCCGAACAAGCCCCCCAGCTCCCCAGCCCACCAGCGGGGCCCGGCAATGGGCTGTGCTGTACAGTAAGGTGGACACGGGGAATGAGAGAGCCAGAGGGAGAGAGCTCCGGAGAGTCTAATCGCGGCAGGAATGCAAATGCCAATCTTTCCTCAGGTCACTGCAGAGACCCTTGTCCCCTAGGCAGCTTCCTACAGCGCTGAGTGCCAGATCTGCGTTGTTATACCGGTCCCCCCCCCCCGGCCAGGGTGTCTAGGCTGCGGCGTGATCTGACAGATCTCACAGCAGCCCCACAAGCTGTAATGTGGCTGCCTTCGGTGGGGTGCTCGCTAACGGGTTGAGCCAAACACACAGAGAGCAAATTAGCTTACAGTTTTCTTTTGTTTACATTTTTTGTAACTTGTTAATATAGTTTTTCTATTCTATTTCTATTTGTATTCTTTTATAACTGCGGTCGGCTGTCGGGCGTTTTGCACATAAGATTTTCACTCACTGCTTATACTTGTGTAATCTGTGAAGTGACAATAAAATACTTGAACTTGAACTTGAAGAGACGCCCTACAGTAGATAATACCCACCACAGATACACTGATATTAGGACACGTTGACGATGTGACAGCAACAACACACAAGTGTGGTGTGTTGAGGATGTTAGATCCAGATCTATGCTCCCCACCCCCACCTCAACCCCCGCCCTTCCACCCCCCCCCTCCAACCCACCTCTAATTAGTGCTTATATCATCCATGTCCGTCAGCAGCTCCCCCTGCAGAGCGCTGCTCAGCCTAAACATCCGCCGTCACCCGTTACCATGATGCTGTCCTCAGACACCTGCTCAGCTGTCGGGCCGAACGTTTTGCTGCGCCCCCCCCCCCCTCTGTGTGTGCGTGTGTGTGTGCGTGTGTGTGTGCGTGTGCGTGTGCGTGTGCGTGTGTGTGTGTGTGTGTGTGCGTGCGTGCGTGTGTGATTGTGTGTGTTCAAATGTACGCATGGAAACACACACTTACGCACAGTGAGGGCAGATAATCCGAGCAACCCAAAAACACAGGTACACACACACACACACACATGCACACACACTAATACACAGACTAAAACACACACAATAAAGCACATTGTCCAACACATACTGTACTACACACTTTTCTCATAAGGCCAATAGGCCAAAATTCACCGAGCCCAATTATGACATCCTACCCCAGGAACAGGAAGAGTTTCTCCGCTGCCCTAATCTCCCTCTGATGACTGCCAGTCTTTCCCACTGTGCAGATACCATGATATTATAATAATAATACTGCATGACATTCTCTGCATTAGCTCTAAGTACACCGTCATTTGGTAGCGGAGGGGGGCTGAATGTTAATGCGCTCAGTAAGTGAGTTCGTGGCACTCTCGTCGATGAATGAGAAGAAGGAATTATACACACACAAAAAAAACCCCAGAATGAATCATCCTCGTTGGGCAAAGACTGAGCCACCGTGTCCAGATTTCAATTGGACAACATCAAGTGCTTCAAATTCCTTAGGACTGGGCTATCATCGGCAGCTGCGGACGCCCATCAGATAGATGAGAGAGGCTCCCCTCGCCGCCGTTATTAAAACTTAATTCAATCACCGACAATCAGAGTCTCTGTGATGATGATGATGATGATGATGATGCAGCGCCTGGGCACACATCAAATGGTGTGGGAATGCCCACTCGGCTCTCTCATGTCTGAGGAGGCAGCGCATGGCAACGGACCAGCCGCATTTTATTGCACTCTGACCGACCGCGCCATCATCTCCCGATCCCCTTTTGACGCCGTCTAATCTCTCCACACAAAGTCCTTAATGCGGCATGCGGCGTGGCCGACCGACGGAGGGGAGGGGAGGGGGGGGGGGGAAAGACTCACTGTTGTCTCTGCGGTCTGTGATCGCTTCCACCCCGGGCCACAAAGACACCTTGTCTGAGAGGATTAAGAGCCAGGGGGTCAACGACTCACGCCGGACTCTGGACACCAGAACGAGCAGGTGTCAGACACCCGGCTCTCGCAAAAGTGTGTGTTGGGTGGGGGTGGGTGGGAAGACCACATCAAAAACAGAAGGGGGGGGCTTTTTAAAATGCCTGAGTTTGTTTTGGCTCCGTCGATCTGTTTGACCACCACCGAGACGAAGACAGCGTTTAAAATAATTCGGACGAGAAAATATACCCCCGCAAACCGGCCTCCACTTGGAGCCGTAATTGTTGCACGCCGACCTGAAGCACTGTATTTTGAGGCAACAAATCACGTTTTACAGTGCCGAGGAATGCGCCGTTTCAAAGGGTTTTCCGTGTAAAAAGCTGGGGCACGCCGAGGGCAGCTGTGTCAAACGTCCTTTGACAGTTCTCAGGGAAACGTTCTTAATAAAGCTAAAGTAGGGCTCTAGCATGGTTGTAAAAAATGACTCGACTTCTAAAGATGGCGTCAGATTTTTTCACCACAACGCAACGTTCCAATCTCAAGGCAAAGCAAGCTGATGTATCACACCTTCGGGGGGCTGCTCAAAGACATCTCTGTCAAGAAGCAGAAGCAGGTGAGAATTTGCTACCCTTGCTCAATTAGGGAGCAGGACATAACGATGAGCTAGCATGCTGTTTAGTTAGCAGAAGGCAGAGGGCTAGTGATACCCGGGACTTTAGTGTTGTCACCGACCCATTAAATGTAGAGACAGAGACAGATGGTTGTGAGGCTATTTCTACGAAAATACAGAGATGATGAGACAGGATAACTGCAAATCATTAAGTCAGACAATATACTGTCATATGTCATCACGACTTTGGATCCATTATATAACATTACCAGCCACAGCCAACATGATTATTCCTACTGCAAGTATTATACAGTATGTGAGCATGTCTCCTAGGACACTAATATAGATACTGCAATGTTTCCCTGCAGGCTAGGGGGTTTGACCATCTAAAAGGTTCTGGGTTAAAGCCTGCATGTTCACAACCTACTTGGATTCATTCTTGGGCAAGATACCACTACTTGCTCCTTGATTAACTGTATATTGAAGCCACTTACACTCAAAGGACTGTAAACAGTAGTAAATAGTACATCTCAAGGTTCTTGTCATCAAGAAACTAGACTACACAAGGACACCAATGGAAAGACATGGAAGGTCTGTCTGTAGCCGCCCATGTCCCATGTCGCTGCTAACTATGCCAGTCTTGGCCAGCCATCACACAAAAGGAGGCCTTGCGGAAGCTAACCAGAACAAGAGGACTGGAGGAGCCATTGTACTTGCTTGTCGGCCCCCCCGTCACAAAGCACATGGCTGCTGTCAATCAACGTAACTGGCTCCTTACCCCACTCCCGACTATGCATGTTTATTCTCACCCTGCCAGTGGCTACTTGTAGGGGTTAAAGGTTTCTTTCCTCATTGGGTTAGCGTTAGTCCTCAGAACACTTGAGAGGAGGAAGTCACTCCGAGTCAAGTGTCGCTTAGTCGAGTGCTCTGGACTCAAGAGAGTCGGATAGTCATCAAGTCAACACACGGACAAGAATTTCAATTTCAGACGCTCACCACAGCATTCCTTTGAGTCAAAACGGAGCGTTCTGCCTGGACTTCCTCATTAGGGCACTTGCTCAGAGACAAAAAGATCCCTTCTTGACTTTTTAATGGATGTAGATTTAACATGGAGTGCTTGTCTTTTCACAAGATCTAATGCAAACACTGTAAAGACATGTGAACTCCAGTGGCTTTCAGTCTGGCCCTGTCTTCTGGACTTTAAGTGGACATCCTACTCCTAAAAAATACTCAAGATTCCTCAAAATCCTTGTTTTCATGTCTATAGTAAATGTTACATATATTTTATATAATTTACATTTAGTTATTGCTAAATAAATGCCAAAATGCAGATAAAATGATCGCTTCCGGCGATTTTCTAAACTTTCCTCCAATACACTGCAGTATGTTACTGATTCATTCATTCGTTACTGAGTGATTTAGAGATAAGAGTCAAGACATTTCAAATAGAAGAGCATTTCCCAAACCTATTTGCTATCTAGGCTGTTTCTACAACATAATTGGACCCTCTGTTCTGCTTAGCATCCTCACAATAGCCACAGGTCGTTACCCTAATTAGTTTATGTTGACATTTTATGAGGGAACACACACACACACACACACACACACACACACAAGTAAGATATGCATTCTCACTTACACAAAGAAAAGGACAGTGGGAAAAACGCAAGACAAAAAGAGACCCCACAGGCACCAGGCCCTAAATCACTAAATCAACACAAAGCATTCCCATTGCTTTGCGTTTTATGTTGCGAGTGCCATTCATGCTGTACATAAGCCGACGTGGTTGTTCCTCTGGGACGCTGTATGCGCTGTTGAAAACCGCCTCAGCAGATTGAACTGTGCTGAATGAGACACGGTACTGATAGCACATAGCTAAGTGAGCCGGGCTGGGAAGGATTGTGGCGTGAGCTTCCCTTTATCCCGAGTCAATGGCTCAGAGAAAAGGATGATTAGTTTGTCCATTGTCAAAGTGCTGCCATGTCTTCGGTTACAAGAGATAAAAGCCCTGCCTCGCGTCGAAGACAGCACACATTGTCGCGCAGAGGGAAAAACAAAACCGGCGAAACTTAGCGCAGGGGGAGCAATCAGACATCGAGTGGCGCTGAGGAATGCCTGTCAAGATGCCTCTTTGTGTGTTTTAAAACAAAACAGACTCCGAGACAGTCCGGATGATTCCCCTGTATAATTTAATACTGTAACCTCTTCCCCAGAGACAAAAGGTGCTTTGAGGAGAGCATGGACGCCGTAATGAGACCCCGATGAAAACCACATCCAAAGGGGATCATCGTCTCCCCGTCTCTTGCCGATCCCCCACCACTTCCCCGAAGCCAACTGTCCCTGGGAGCAGTACCGGGGAGGGAAGGACGTCGGGGGGCCGTGAGGGCTTCGGGAGGAGCATCACATGGGCAGGGTGGTCCCAGCGTACAGGAACCCCCGCCAGATTAGATGCAGTGGGGGCGCGCGCTCTCTCAAGGAGAACACCGAGTGGGACCTGCAACATCCAGGTTGTTTGTGGGTGACGGCCTTGCCAAGAGTGCCGTCTGAGGTATGCAGGCTATGCGATGTGGATCAGCGGCTGTAAAATCCCATCAAAGAGCTGCTTCCTGGTCTCAGTGGTGTGAAGCTAAGTCCAGCAGCCACAAGGAGATGAGCCGCTGGCAGGCCCACAGCATACGCTCCATGGGAGCTCGGCTCTCCTGCTTCCAGTCCACCGAGAGATTTCTGAATAATGGGGGGGGGTCATCTGCCAGGCCTCTATACTAAGCCATAAGGAAAACCATTTTTTTGCTGAAAGTCTTTTAACTATTCTGACGTTAGTGGAGCACTGGGCGGGGGGCACAACCTAGGGAGCCAGATGCACTGCATGGCGCTGACTGATAACATCTGCCAGGGAGTTTGGTGGGACCCGGCACCTTGTAACCTTTTGACCCTTCTTTCAAGACCACCCCATGTGGAGCAGTGGCACCAGTGGCGGGATGTTTGAAACCCATCCTCCCAGCAGCCGTATCGGGTATCAACCCCTTCTGCGAACTTCGAAGACAGATTGTCCTCACACCTCCGAAAGTTCAACTTGTCTCTTTTGTTCTAAATATAACATTGGACCACAGTCACTGTCAGTCTTTTTAATGAAATAGCAATAGAAGTAGAATAGAAGAGAAAATGGAAATGAAACTTACGATAGAGGCAACCAGCTTCTCCGTTGAGTTGTGACCATCCAGGGCAACACTTGTAAACTGTCTGATAGTCCTGTCTGTACACTTGTCTGTAGGCAGTATAGTAGGCTGTCCTGCAAAGGAAAAGAAATACACATTTTTGGCATTTATGGAAATTATCAAACCAAATGAATGGAAAAAATACTAGAATAGTTTTTTTTACTTTAAAGCTTTCATTTTATTTATTTTACTGGATGCAAAAGAGCATTTAAAATATCTGTACATTCATGTGTGTGTGTGTGTGTACGTGTGTGTGTGTGTGTGTGTGTGTGTGTGTGTGTGTGTTTGTGTGTGTGCGTGAGCTTGTGTCAACCTGTTTGTTTATAGATTACGATTAACTTTCTGAAACAATTTCAGGCGCCTTTTGAGTCGCAATTACCTCTGATTTGAGCAAAGAAATCATGAAAGAAAAGTGATTCAAAACGAATCACGTTTGATAATCTACTAAGTAAGTCCCCCCACTCCCCACAAGACACGCACACACACACACACACCTTTAGACGTACCAAACAGCACGCTAATCTGCAAAACATTTTCAAAGTCTTTTAAGTCACTCTTTCAAAGCGTGAGGCGGGGGAAGCTGGTCCCTGCTGCAGCGTCTATCCCTGTACTTTAGAAGCCCTCTCTCTCTCCTCTCCACCATCATTACACCTTGTGAAAAAAAAGTTTGCCTTCGGCTAACTAATTGTGGCCCTTGGCTGTCTTCAAAGGCCCCTGGCGTGACTGAGAGACACCGCCGCAACACAGCGAAAGCGAGCATGAGCATGAGAAAGAGGAGGAAATCCTCTGTGTGTGTGTGTGTGTGTGTGTGTGTGTGTGTGTGTGTGTGTGTGTGTGTGTGTGTGTGTGTGTGTGTGTGTGTGTGTGTGTGTGCGTGTGTGTGTGTGTGTGTGTGTGTGTGTGTGTGTGCATGTGTGTGTGTGTGTGTGCGTGTGCGTGTGTGCGTGTGTGTGTGTGTGTGTGTGTGTGTGCGTGTGTGCGTGTGTGTGTGTGTGTGTGTGTGTGTGTGTGCGTGTGTGTGTGTGTGTAGGGGTCCACGGTGGTGGTAGTAGTAGTGGCTTGCCCTGGCACTCTGCTTCAAAGCGCTACGGATGCTGGAAAACACCCGTGCAACTGAGCAGCTTGTAACCGCAGTCCAAATGGGACGGCTACACCTTGCACTTACGCTGCTTGCACCAACCCTAAACCCCTGTGATCATAGAGAGATAATGAGGTGACTGGTGGGGGGGGGGGGGGACGACACACACACACAATGGAAGGGGTGATGAACTTGTCCTCTCAGAATACAGGTGGGCGGGGCCTCACCGTCTCTCGTAGCCCATGCACCACGCCTGGCCGACGCAGCCCTGCTTCCACACCTTGACCATGCGTGTGAAGGCCTGCACGCACGGCTGCCTCTGGGCGACCAGCGTTACCTCCCTCTCCACGCACACGTTGGGCCTGCGGAAACCAAAACAACACAAGAGTGTCAAGAGTGTCAAGGGAAAATTTGAATACTGAACTGAACACATGTCAAAACTTTTTTTTACAGGTGTACCCTGCCGCTTAAAAGGTTGTTTTGGGGGAAATCTGATGCCGTGAGGTGAATGTCAAGGCTTTTACAGCACAAGATGTTCTTGTCTGTGATCGTCTGACTAGATTACGAGCCTGTTACCACTGCCCTGAGCTCTGTTTAGGAATCATTTAAAGGACTTCTTCTTTTTTTTAAGGCAATTACTTCTCACCTCGCTCTTAAACACTCCAAGGTATAAAGGAGAACACGTTGCTTTCCCAAGTATTATTACTTGATTATTGTATTAATCACAAACATAACAAGTGAAACAAATGATCATAATAGAATGTTATATGTGTGGATACGGTTTTTAATACCCATGTACAAAGGTATTAACTGCAATACTGCGGGAACATGTTCCATTTTAAAAGGTTGTTAGGCCTCTACACCAGACAGCCAACACTGGATATATAGTGAAGGATCTGCGTTATTCACATCTGTTCAATGTAACTACGGCAGGGAGAAAGGATAGAGTTACTCTTTCAACTTCAGCAGGTAGAAGAACAAGGGTAGTCCCCCACCACCACCACCATCACCCCCATCTCTTTGTACAATACGCTGTGTGGTTTAACAGACAGTCCGAGGTGCTGCTGATGTCCCCTCACTGTTCCCTGCTGTACACTCCTCACGATCCACTGTTAAAAGTGCAACCCGACCCCACAGCACATAGTGGTCCTTTGGTGCCTCGCCAGGGACACAAATCCTCATCCTCTTAGAGATCTCCCGGTGAACACTTGCCTCGCAATACAAGAACCTGCAGCTGCGACTACAATCAACACTCGTATTTCACCATTTCAGTGGCTCATAAGAAAAAAAAGTCATTCATATGAATTCATTCATGGTTTTTTCAAGACGAAACATATAGAGATACATTACAGGCGGATAATTAACATTGTGATGAATGATACATTTAGAACCGCGACGTTATTCTACATAAATAAAAGTACTTTTAAACAGCCGGATATGGATATGAAATGATTATTGTTTTTTTTTTTGTATATATAAATCCGGACTAACAAGTTAAACCGGGAAAAATAACTGGCCAACTGGTACTCACATGTATGGTTGGAGAGTGTTTGCGACGCCGTACCGGGACCCAAGAACCTCGTTAATAAAGATTACAAATATGGGAAATAAAAGCGTCTCCATCTCGCCTTCTTGACTTCTTTTAATACAAAAAAACAAAAAAAAGCCGGCCTATAAATGACGTCCGAACTTCACGAGTGTAAAAACAAGCATGTTTAACACTCCCCCCAAAAAAGAAAAAGAAAACAAACAAACAAATTAAAAAAATCTTCCGATAATCTTCAATAAGCTGTATTTATATTCAGGAATAGCAGTAGTATAGCCCAGATCTGGTCAAATGGAGAACGTAGGGGCAGCAGCAGCAGCAGCAGCTTCCAGCAGTGACGCTTCCATGAGGTCCCGTCCACAGCTGATGTTGGACGCCGGCTGACGGTGCAGATGTTGGACGGACGGACGTGCGGCTCCACAAGAGGCTGCAGAGAGGCTGAACCAGAGGCTGGTTCTCTACTGCTGCTCCTGCTGCTGTCCATTGATTTGGTAATGGGGAGGATGGGGGGAGGATGATGGGGGGGAGGAGGATGCACCCCACCATCTATTCAGTCATGTTAAGCTTTGCGTTAAGCGTAATAAAGTTAGGTAGGCTATATAAATTGGTATAGGTTCAATTATATGTTTAGAGAAAAGCTCAAACCCTTTGCTTTATGAACTCAAATCGGATCAAATCCTCATATTTTAATCTCTAAATTACTCTAAATGTAACCTTACATCCTAACCTGGAAGTCTGTCTATCTAGGAAACGTGCCGATGCAGCTGACCACTTAATAGGGCGGCCATGGGGGGTGATGGGTGCGGGGGTCATTATGAAGTTGATGGTGCGGTCAAAGGTCATTCGTTGAGGGTGACCCCTGTGTTGCGTTTCTAACACAACGCATGCACAATCGCATTCAGTGGATAACTCGAACGATCCCCGTTAAAGTCTCACTCAGGGTCACTGTTACCCGGGGCCCCAAGGCGCCATCGTGTGGCCTTCTGCTGAATAGTGCTATGTGTGAGAGAGAGAGAGAGAGAGAGAGAGAGAGAGAGAGAGAGAGAGAGAGAGAGAGAGAGGCGAAGTGTTTTATTGTCACATGTTCTTCATAACACAGGGCCATTCTGAGCAGTGAAAAATAAGATAAATTAGCAAGAAGAGACATTTATATATATATACAGGCATTGGGAAAGAAATTTCCAATTCAAGAATACATACATATACTGTATACACACACGAAGAATACACCCATATACACACATACATATATATATATATATATACACATATACATACACATACACACATATATACTATATATACATACATATATACGTTGAGCGGCATAATATACATAATAAGATATACAATACACTTATACAATGTACATAATAATGGTAAAAGAAAAATATATATAAATGTAATGGCAGAAATTATACAAAAGATAGAGAATCAGAGCATATGTATCCAGAGATTTATTTAGATATAGCATAGGGTAGAGCTGGGCGATATGGCAAAAAATATGATCACAATTTTTGTTCTCATATTGATCGATTCTCGATCTCGATCTCGATTTTTATCAGAAAATATAATTTAATAATGCTGGCAGTTTGAAGAATATCCTGATGACTGAAGCCTGAAGAAACCAGAGGGTTCATTAGTTAAACTGTAGTAGTTTATTAATACAAATAAAATGTCAATTAAACAGTTAAATGTAAACATTTAATTGTGCAAACATGCTGTGCCTTAAGAAAACAGTACAAGTTCACTTGCCTTATAAATTATTCAAATAATGCAAATAAAACTAAAAGCTGTGACTACCTATTATAGTCTAGGGGATAAGCACAACAATTGTGCATTTTATGAGAACATTTTATGAGAGGTCAAATCCAAGATGGCCGCAAGTCTATCGGGTCTAATGTTCAAACACGCTTAATTTTGTAGAAAAACATTTAAGGTGTCATTTCCAACTAAATTGGGGATGCCCATTCATTTGGTGATACTTGAGATCGCCAGAATTCAAGAAAATGCATTTAGGTCAAGATCAAGGTAGAAATTGACCAAAAAATAAACTGTCAATCATTTGAAATTTGCAAATGAACACCCAGTGGTGTCACTGTGGTGAATTTAGTTATGTATCTTGTCAGTGTGTGTGTGTGTGTGTGTGTGTGTGTGTGTGTGTGTTGCTGGTGGCAGATGTGGCGCAGTTATGTATTGTGTATATCCATGATTCGACTAATATAGATAGATGGGTATAGATGCATTATCTGTAGTAGAGTAGAGTTCTATGTTTTGTTGAGCCATACAGGTACATAAATCCTTTACCCAATGATATCAACTTTTTTAGTTTTTTAATTTTGGAACCAAACAATGTAGAAAAACATTTAAGGTGTCATTTCCAAATAAGCCCATTCATATGGTGATACTTTTGAGATTGGCAAAACACAAGGACATGCATTTAGATCAAGGACAAGGTCAAATTACATAAAAAAACGTTTGGCCATTCTTTTGCTAATACATTTATTTTAGCTTGGACACTGGATTGGACCTATGCAATATAGTGAAATGTGCTTCCATTTTGACACTATAGGGATAATAATACAAAAGAATTAACTGAATAGACCCATGGTGCTAGTCAATTTTAATGATGATAATGATAAAGATCAAAATCTAACAGTCTCCAGAACAGAAGCATAGTGCAGTGCACTTCAGTGCAGCTTTGGCACACTTGCATCGTCCAGTGCACCCTTTCTTGCAGCGACAGTGGATCAATTCATGGCACGATTTTGATGCTTCAGGGAGAGTGGTCCAAAGTGGCTGCCACCCAGTTGTTTCCTCTGTCCAGCCCCAGTCAGACGGCTCTGGCATCTCTGGATCCAGGACCAATGCCTGCTTCCAACAGTTGGCCTGGTAGCAAGTGCGCTTGATGTGCTGCTTCAGTGCTGCCTGGGTTGGAGGAATGTTCTCTAGAGTTCTAGACTTCTGTGTGAAGAGCTGTTTCCTGGCATCATTCACCTCCGTGCTCTCACTGGTTCGGTCGTACATCAGCACCACAAATCGCTCTAGCAGTAACATTGATCCTCCACTGACCTCACTTGGCATGCATAGGAGTTCATTGAAAGCATCATTCACCTCTGGGAAAGACTTCCAAGTTTCCCAGGCAGTCTTCTTCCCTCTGCCAGCGAAGGCAGAGACAGTGTCACACCCGGTGAAAGCGTGAAGGACTGGGAGAGTCAGACACTTTGTTGGATTCATTGTGGCAACCATTTCGTGAACAGCTATGTAGCGAAAGCTTGATCCGACACCAAAGGCAACCCACAGCTCATCAGGAGCTATCTTGCTGAATGAAGCCACAGCCAGTACCACCACATCGGTATCAACGGTACGTATGGTCACCTACACCCCTTTTGCACAGCATCTGCCACATGCAGAAGTAGACGAGTGTCGGCCTCCTCTTGAGAACACGGGGCAAGGCAGGCCAAGTATGACTCAGCAGGAGAGCAGAGGACTCCACTTCCATCTGTTGCATACAGTTCCTTGCCCTCTGCGAGAGGAAGATGAACAACTCCGCGTGACAGGAAAGCAAAACAAGTCGTTTTGTTCTCATCGCATCGAAGGAAGTCCTTCCAGTTCTTTGGCATCACAGTAGAAGGAGCCACCCTTTTCCTGGTGCCCTTTCCCCTCTTTTGTCTGGTTGAGGCTTTCAGGCTGGCAGGTAGGTATACATCCCAGACAAGGTCAATGCGGCTGCTTTTCTCAAGTTGAGCAGAGATGTATGGTGCAAACACTCTTTCTCCATACTCTTGAAATGTTCTTGCTGTTCCAGGATTTAGCATTTGAACCACAGCTGCACCATCGAGAATTGTTGCATCAGCCATTGGCACACTATTGTTTTCGAGCAGATCTGATTCTAGGCAGCGAAGTAGATGTTAGGGGGGGGTTGAGGTGAGACCCAGGCGCGCACAGCAAAGGAGGAGGCGTGGGTAAAGTTCAAGCCCAAAGGCGGTTTAATCCAACACAGAATTTGCCACATAAATAAACGGGATCCGGGGTGGATGGCTCTGCGGGTGGGCTTGAACACGGCAGGAGGGTCCGGGATTCTGGAGGGGTGAGAAAAACGGGGTGAGGGAAACAAGAGCTGAGCGCAACAACGGCATAACGTTAAGTCGGCTAGAACAACTGCTACAGGATGGGGGTATCTGGCGTATACGTTACCACCTGTAGTTTAGGGGGTGAGGGGGGATGACCCAGGCGCACAGCAATGGAGGAGAAGTCAGTTCGAGCACAAGCCCAGAGGGGCGGTTTAATAAAGAAAACACAGGGGTTGCCACAAACATACGTCACAAACAAAATGTCAGGGTGCTCGCAGGAGCTGTAGAGGGTTGCGGGTGGAGCAGGGTGAGGGCTCTGCAGGTCGGCACGGCTCAGCTGCGGAGATCCGGGATGCTGGGGTGCCGAGGAGAAGAAGAAGGGGAAGGGATAGTGATCCCTGGGACGGCAGCTGCACAAACACCAGGAATAGCTCAATAACTGCGTGAAGTTCAATTGGCTCAGAACATCTGCACTGCCGAGGGGTTGGCACAATAACTGCGTGAGTTAAATTGGCTAGAAGGAGGGGAAGAGATAGTGGATCCTGGGAGGGCAACTGCAAGAGGGGGGTCCCGGGACCCTGGCGAGAACGAGGAGGG
This sequence comes from Coryphaenoides rupestris, assembly GCA_002895965.2. Taxonomy (NCBI): domain Eukaryota; kingdom Metazoa; phylum Chordata; class Actinopteri; order Gadiformes; family Macrouridae; genus Coryphaenoides; species Coryphaenoides rupestris. The sequence goes on along the minus strand of PIJE02001232.1, from coordinate 133,271 downwards.
GGACGGGGTGCGAGCAAAGGAGGGGAGGGGGGATGAGGGAGGGGGGATGAGGGCGGAGGGGGAGGGGGGGGGGTGGAGGCGGGGGGGGGGGGGGGTGGGGGGGGGGGGGGGGGGGGGGGGGGGGGGGGGGGGGGGGGGGCCGGGGGGGGGGGGGGGGGGCGGGGGGGGGGAGGGGGAGGGGGGGGGGGGGGGGGGGGCGGGGGGGGGGGGGGGGGCGGCGGCGGGGGGGGCGGCGGGGGGGGCGGGGAGGGGGGGGGGGGGGCGGGGGGGGGGGGTGGGGGGGCGGGGGGGGGGGGGGCGGGGGGGGCGGGGGGGTGGGGGGGGGGGCGGGGGGGGGTGGGTGGGTGGATGGTGGGGGGGTGGGGGTGGGGGGGGGGGGGGGGGGGGGGGGGGGGGGGGGGGGGGGGGGGGGGGGGGGGGGGGGGGGGGGCGGGGGGTGGGGGGGGGGGGGTGGGGGCTGGAGGGGGGGGGTGGGGGAGGGAGGGGGGGAGGGAGGGGGGGGAGGAGGGGTGGGAGGGGGGGGGGGGGGGAGGGGGGGGGGGGGGGGGGGGGGGGGGGGGGGGGGGGGCGGGGGGGGGGGGGGGGGGGGGGGGGGGGGGGGGGGGGGGGGGGGGGGCGGGGGGGGGGGGGGGGGGGGGGGGGGCGGGGGGGGGGGGGGGGGGGGGGGGGGGGGGGGGGGGGGGGGGGGGGGGGGGGGGGGGGGGGGGGGGGGGGGGGGGGGGGGGGGGGGGGGGGGGGGGGGGGGGGGGGGGGGGGGGGGGGGGGGGGGGGGGGGGGGGGGGGGGGGGGGGGGGGGGGGGGGGGGGCGGGGGGGGGGGGGGGGGGGTGGGGGGGGGGGGCGGGGGGCGGGGGGGGGGGGGGGGGGGGGGGGGGGCGGGGGGGGGGGGCGGGGGGGGGGGGGGGGGGGGGGGGGGGGGGAGGGGGGGGGGGTGATCCCTGGGAGGGCAACTGCAGAGGGGGTCCGGGACGCTGGAGAGACGAGGAGGGGACGGGGTGCGAGCAAAGGAAAAAAAACCAGGGTTGGCAAAAAAGGTCGGCTAACGGCGAGACGTTAATCCTCCTGGGTTATGGGAAGAACTGGCGACGAGTGGAGTGTCGACCACGTTCTTGTAGGGGTGAAAGGTGATTGGACACGGTGCGTGGCCAAGGCCAAACGGATTATTAAAGACAGAGTCCTGCTTCAGGCAACGTCATCGGGCGGTGCCGCGGCCGGTAGCGGGGCGCGCAGACTAACATCGGGGCGGGGGCTGCAGCATGTTCGCCGGGGTGGTGGAAAACATAGGAGACACGCACCCCTGACCACACACACACACACTATCACACACACACACACACACACACACACACACACACACACACACACACACACACACACACACACACACACAGACCACACACCCGGCAGACACTAGCAGCGGTGCTGATCTATAGGGGCCCATGCCCCACATATGACCTGACCTGGGGCAGTGGCCTCGATAAGGCAGACTGGAGGTTCAAGTGCGGGAGGAGGAGGAGGAGGAGGAGGAGGAGGAGGAGGAGGAAGATGCCACGGATTTTGATTTGTGTTCAGATTGTCCTGTGGGCGGGGCCTATCCGCTTCCTGCGAATAAACGGACGAGGGCATGTGACGCCACTGCTGGGAGATGGGAGTTCATGACCATCTGATAACGGAGGCGATGACAGTGATCAGTGACACCATGACACCATCGCCATGGCGACGGATGAAACAGGATATTAAGTGAAATGGAACAGGGAGGATCCATTGTTGTATTTGTTACTCCCAATATGCAAAATAATCAGTTTTTAGCCCTTTAGCCCTGGTTTAGCAATCTGTCTGTATCCAGAATAGATTCCACATGAAACGTATGTTTTTAAAATATGAGAAGTAAAAAGATATCCCACAGTCCCACAGAAGAGCAGATACATAGGATAAGATAAGATAAGATTTATTGAAGATAAGACTTTATTAATCCAGAGGGAAATTCTTGTGCCAGAGGTTGCTCAAAAATAACAATAATAGAATAATAAATATACAGTGCATAAGCCTAATAGAGTAACAATATATGTAAGATATATTTAGTTAAAAAAAATAAGTTGGCAATGGTATTGAGAAGTAGGATTACACATGATATTAGGAATATTGCACATGATGATGAAAGGTAATGAATAATCTGCACAGAAATTACAGTATTTACTGTTGAGGACAGTAAAGATGTATTGACCATTTAAATCGGTCTGCAATGCAATGTTCGTTATGTTAACATGTCACTTCGCTTATGTGTATGAAATAGGGCGTGAAAAGATGAGAGGAGAGAGCATGATGAGAGGAGGCCTGATCGATAGAGCCGCTGGTGAGGCTGCAGTTGCCAGGGTTACGGAGCAGACGACGTCTCTGCAGAACCTCCAGCCACCGTCCCATGCACAGACACGCATGCACACACACACACACACACACACACACACACACGTAACACATAAAATGCTGAACAGCGGTATCTCCATGGCGATGACGTTACCATGACAGCGGGAAACAAGGACAGAGTAAGGCGAGGGGGGTTGTGGACGACGAGGTGAACGGCCTGAGCATAGACACGGTGACGGAGAAGGAGATATTAGTCAGAGAGATAGAGACAGATGCACAGGGTTAAACTCCTGAGAAGGAGATATTAGTCAGACTGACAGACAGAGACAGGTACAGTATGCAGGGTTACTCAGAAGAGAGGGGAGATATTAGTTAGACTGACTGACAGCGGCGTAATAAAGTTAGAAAAAAAATAGGTAGGCTATATAAATTGGTATAGGTCCAATTATATGTTTAGAGAAAAGCTCAATCCCTTTGCTTCATGAGATAAAATCGGATCAAATCCTCATATTTTAATCTCTATATAAATGTAACCTTACATCCTAACCTGGAAGTCTGTCTATCTAGGAAACGTGCCGATGCAGCTGACCACTTAATAGGGCGGCCATGGGGGGTGATGGGTGCGGGGGTCATTATGAAGTTGATGGTGCGGTCAAAGGTCATTCGTTGAGGGTGACCCCTGTGTTGCGTTTCTAACACAACGCATGCACAATCGCATTCAGTGGATAACTCGAACGATCCCCCATTAAAGTCTCACTCAGGGTCACTGTTACCCGGGGCCCCAAGGCGCCATCGTGTGGCCTTCTGCTGAATAGTGCTATAGTGTGAGAGAGAGAGAGAGAGAGAGAGAGAGAGAGAGAGAGAGAGAGAGAGAGAGAGAGAGAGGAGGATGTCACATGCACACACAGCAGTAGAGAACATGTGAAAATACAGGCATTGTACAAGAAGAGACATTGTATACTTATATTATAGAAGCATTGGAAAAGAATTTACAATAATAACATACTATAGCTATTACACACAAAATACACCACGACTTCAAATGGTGTTATATGCAATAAAAATGATAAACATATAAACCATTATATACAGTATATATATATATAGATATATACGTATATATACATATCAGTGACGTGCGGTGAGGTCAATGGCTGGGGAGGCACTGGCTAGTATCAGAGCCAGATTTACACACATATGAACCCGATAGAGGTAGCTTAAATTCACCATTCAATTGGCAGGTTGCACAATGACTACTGGTTAGGCGACCGTATGTTTCATATTTCATATCAGCATTCTTTACAACACACGCATACAGGTACGTTTTCGATTCACGTTTTATAGGCGAATGCAGTTCCGCTATTCATACTCATTCAACACAAATGAAAAAGGCACTGGCTACGATCAAAGCCAGATTTACACATATTAACACGATAGCTGTAGCTGTAAATTCACCATTGAATTGGTACACAGGCCCAGGCTGGCCTAAACCCCAATGCAGCAGTACTTACATTTGGGTACTTGCCGATACCGAATACCTATACAAGTACTTGAATAAAACCATTACAGTTCTAATGACTTTGAAAACATGTTATTTTTTGTCTGGGGGGGGTGCTCCGTTAATTCGTGGTTCTGCTCCGTTAATTCGGGTTCTGGGGGGGGCGCTCCGTTAATTCGCGGTTCTGATGGGGGGGGTGCTCCGTTAATTTTCTGATGGGTGCTCCGTTAATTCGCGGTTCTGATGGGCTCCGTTAATTGGTGGGGACATGTCCCCAGCGTCCCCACTAAATTCTACGCCCATGCTCGGTACCATGCGCAGTTGCTATTAAACATCCATAAACAACAACTCGGTTGCATCTCTTTATTTCAATATTCCTTGGCTAAGAATATTACAAGGTTAACGTTGCGTTGCCAAAGTGGTATCTCCGTGGTATTTCCATTAGGCTACATTTACGTCTCTCTGTCAAACTATTCTCCAAAACAAACTTGTTTCCGTCGCTCTGGATACGTCACCCCGTGTATTCTTCTGATTGGTCGTAGTGTTATCCAATTGCGTGCAGTGATATTTTCAAACGCATGCTTGGTGCCGCCCCTCGAGTTGGGCCATTTTCATTGCTCATTACCAGACCTACAGATTGTGGGTCTGGATTTCCAGGCACACAGGCCCAGGCTGGCCTAAACCCCAATGCAGCAGATCACCTACAGCCTAATAACCAATACGGAAATTGTTTCATTTTTTTCATATCAGCATTCTTTACAACACACGTATTTGATTCACGTTTTAGACGAATGCAGTTCCACTATACTCATTCAACACAAATGAAAATATATATTGCATATTGCGTCCAATTTTGAAAAAATGTTAAGGTTAGATATAACGTTATCCATTTTTGCAGCCGCTGGAAATTTTCGTTGCGTAGGCTTAAGTAGTAAGGTTAAGTGGAGGGAGCCGGGGGGAGCAGCAGGTCAAGTTAGCGTAGGGCCTCAAGGACGACGCCCCCCTCAGTGAGCGCAGAACTGTGACTAGCTCCTCCCCGGTGGCTTTTTCGATTGCAGTGCGTTTGGACTTTGACTGACGCAGACCAGCGGAGACTAAACATATCTTTTGATACACAGATGTACGGTGAAAAATTTTACCGTGCAATGGACTAATGGGAAGGCGGCAGAGGACATGTTCAGATGAAGGTCTGAACAACATGGCGTCATACAGAAACTAGAAGATAGAACAGGCGGCGCCGCTTCTTGCCCCGCGCGCCATCCAGTTTGTGAGGGGTTGCGCAATCAGAGGGGAGGCTGAGCTCGTCGCTGCCTCACCTCTCGTCTCTCCCTGTATTTGCAGCGGAGCTCCGCAAATTTGGCGATTTTGACTATAAAAAATTATTGAAATCATACAGAAATTACATTTATAACACAGATCAGTGGAAAAATCATAATATTTATTTTATTTTTTACTTTTCGTAACAGCTATTTTCATTGGAGTATGGCAGGTGAGGCTCTGCCTCCCCTGCCTCCCCTGACCGCACGTCCCTGATATACGTATATATACATATATACTGTATGAGATAATACAATACACTAACACAATGTACATAATAATGGTAAAAGAAAAAAATATATAAATGTAATGTTATGTTGACTGAATGTTATGCAGTAGCAGAAATATGGTATAAGGCATGTCATAGCAGAAATATACAAAAGATAGAGAATCAGCATATGTATCCAGATACATATGTATCTGGATACATATGTAGTATTTAGATATAGGGTAGAGCTGGGTGATATTTATTAACATTTTATTGACATTTTATTTGCAAACATTTAATTGTGCAAACATGCTGTATTTGCCTTAAGAAAACAGTACAAGTTCACTTGTACAAATTATTCAAATGATGCAAATAAAACTAAAAGCTGTGACTAACTATTACAAACATTTGAGATGTTTGTAGAGGTACAAACAAGACAATAAGAGTAAGCAAGTGAATCACAAAGTGTACATTTAAGTACAACTGTACACCATACGATTGTGTGTGTATGTGTGTGTGTGTGTGTGTGTGTGTGTGTGTGTGTGTGTGTGCATTCTACCTTGCCTGTCGGTGTTGACAGAGGCCGCGATCTTGCGATCTCGGTTCGAGATCGTTTTATCGCCCAGCCCTAGGCTGTTGTCGCGTTTATTTCTGCTGCGTGAACGGCTGTTAGATCTATCCATAGAGTAAAAATGCCAAGGCTTATCGATCGTAATCGGCATATGTTTTGTCGCCCAGCCCTAGCATAGGGAATATGGCATATGTGTCCAGAGTAGTTGAATCATCTAAATATTAACAATGTTATGAAGGTACATTTAAAGTGATCAATATGATCAATGCGATTGGTGTTGCTGGTTGAGAAGCCTGATGGCCTGGGGGAAAAAAAACAGTTTTTGAGTCTGGTAGTCCGTGCCTGGATGCTCCGGTAACATCTACCAGTCCATGGCTAGGGGTTCCTAAGGCATCGTGTGTGGTAGATGCTTTGCATGTCTGGGAGATGGCAGCCGATGTTGAGTTGAGTTACGCTGTCTTCACCACCCTCTGGAGGGTCTTGCAATGCGCAGCGGAGCAGTTGCCGAACCAGGCAGTAATGCAGCCAGAGAGGATGCTCTCGATGGTGCACCTGTAAAAGTTTGTGAGGGTTTTTGAAGACATACCAAAGTTCTTGAGTCTCCTCAGAAAGAAGAGGCGCTTTTGGGCAGTTTTCACTTCCTGAAGTCCATGATCATCTTGTCTTGCAAGACCTAGAGAGAGAGGTTGTTGCCATGTTCCTGACCTCCTCTCTGTAGGCCCGTCTCATCATTGTTGGTTGTGAAACCCAGGACGCTCCACAAACTTAAGGATAGTGTTGGAGCTGTGTGTGGCTACACAGTCATGCGTGTACAGGGTGTACAGGGATGGAAGAGAGAGACAGAGAGCGAGACATTGTCAGGTTAGGGCCAAGTGAGTTCCACTCCACTTTGTGGGGGAAATTCACCTAAACTGAACTGGTAAAGGAACATCCAAAACATGGTTAGAGTAGGCTATAAGGAAGATTCAGTTAATGAGCATGTGCTCACACAGTAATGCCAAAGTATATTCTGGCTTATATATAGGCTTACAGAAACAGGTTAGTTAAAACAGGCTGTGAATAAACACCTAACTGGCAGGTTATTTCTTTTGTCTGGTGAAAGATCTCTGTGTGTGTATGCATCAGTGACTTCAAACATGGAGCTAAAACATGACATGACGTTTGCGGAAGTCTACCCAATTTTACCACATGGGTCTAAATACCAACCACTTAGTTTTGTGTTTCTGTGTGATTTGGACGCCTTCAAGTTACGCCTCCCGCTAATTTTTACAAACGCGTCCTCCTTCACGTCTCGCAGCTCAGTTGCAGCGCGACCCTTGACCGCGACACGTGTTCTCTCTTACGACAGCAGTTACGCACAGTCGACGTCAACGCGGATGGGGCTGCGTTACTTCCAGGGACGCCTTGCGAGAGCCATCGTTCAAAACGCATTGGTACGTTTGTCCCAAACACCCGCGCCTCGCCGAAGCATGTCGTCGTCGTCCCAAATCAAGCGACCCGCGTCCTTACTCGGGACCATGGCGTTCGGCGGCCGGGCGGACGCGCAAAAGAGTCTGGAGATGGTCAACTACTTCACCTCCGCGGCCCACAGAGAGGTGGACACAGCCTACATGTACCATGGTAGACGGCCCAGGCGGAAGACCATCTATCCGGCGGGATGCAAGCTGCGCCAAGGATCAGGTTGTGGGTGCGTTTCTAGTGTCCTGATTACAGTCAGAGTCCGTTCATCGATTTCAACCGTTCAACAGTAGACAAATGACAAACGATGTGATTCAAGTGATTGTTATTGGGCATGATCGGCCAGCCAGTGATTGGGTTCAGTGTGCCAGTGTTGGACTGTAAGTGGGCTGCACATGGCCTATATAATGAATTACCTCTGACCAGTTAACCCTTAACCAAGGGGTTGGTGGTCACATATTAACTGCTGTTGTGAAAGAAAGTATAACGGGTATTGCATATGTTAGGCAAATGTTTTGGGTCCCCCAGATAATAGGGTTAAGGTTATATATATTTACATGTTGCTCTTCCTTGGTTCTCAATTATTCAGACGTGCATGATGTTATGTATTTCAATACATTATTCTAACATGTGATCAAGCGCAATTGACCAAACTTTACAATATTTTGAAAGGGCAGGGGGGGGTTTTGATGTGCTTCTTTGCCTGGGTCCCCCCCAGAGGCGGTTGCCACTGTGTACATGTCTATGCTTAATAGTGTACATGTTAATTTGAATTGAATTTGGATCTCTGTGATAGTGAGCCTAGCCACCAAGGCAAACCCCTGGGATGGGAAGACACTGAAGCCTGAGAGCGTGCGTTCTCAGTTGGACACCTCCCTGAAGAGACTCAACACAGACTGCGTGGACCTCTTCTACCTCCACGCCCCGGACCACCAGACACCCGTCCAGGACACGCTGAGAGCCTGCGACCAACTCCACAAAGAGGTACTACAAACCCCTCCGTCCAACAGTCAAGCTCCAACACAATCTGGCTAATAATGAACCAAAGGCATTTATTGTCAGGTTAGGGTAAGGGCTGGGCGATAAAACGATCTCAAACCGAGATTGCGATAAAATGAATGTCGATTACGATCGATATTTGTACTCGATATGGATAGATCTAACAGCCTTACACGCAGCAGAATGTTCCACTGTTTACATTTGTTTGTGATACAACAAATGTTTGCGATAGTTTTATTTGCATTATTTTAATAATTTACAAGGCATGTGTTTGCACAGTTAAATGTTTACATTTACAGAAAGAGGTTGGCCAAAGCAGGTTTTTGAATTAACACCCATCTTCTTAAGTCAACTGGCAGGTTATTTAGTTTATCTGGTGATAGAATAGAATAATAATAATATAATATATAATATATTCTAATATAATATAATATTTCACTTCAATCATGCCAAATTGTTTTTGCCGTCGGAATATCTTACCTTGCCTATATATTTGTATATTGTAACTGTAAATTTGTAAATCCGTTAGTTTATTTTTATCATTCTGTTGTTTTCCATATTGTTTTATACTGTATCGCTATGTAACCTGGCACAAGGATTTCCTTCGGGATAAATAAAGTTCTATTCTATTCTATTCTATGCACCCGTCCGTATCTCCCAGACAGCTCGGGAAGCAAGGAAACCATGGCCTCACGTGGAGACGACAGCAAGTGCATCTCAAAGGCCTCCCAGGGCCAATAGTCACATAGGCGGCAGAGTGGAAAATGACCGGCCCACAAGATTAATACATCCACAACTCCCAACAATACTGTCTTCCATGGGATAAATGTATGTCGATTACGATCGATAAGCCTTGATATTTTTACTCGATATGGATAGATCTAACAGCCTTACACACAGCAGAATGATTCACTGTTTACATTTGTTTGTGATACAACAAATGTTTGTGATTGAGTTTTATTTGCATTATTTTAATAATTTACAAGGCAAGTGAACTTGTACTGTTTTCTTAAGGCAGATACAGCATGTTTGCACATTTAAATGTTTATATTTACAGAAAGAGGTTGGCCAAAGCAGGTTTTTGAATTAACACCCATCTTCATAACTCAACCGGCAGGTTATTTAGTTTATCTGGTGAAAGATCTGTGTATGTATCTGTTAGGCGCAGTTTCGAGCAGTCATCTACTGTGGCTGAAGTTCAGGTTCTGGATTGTCTGTAGCAAAGCAGCGAGCTCGGGAATCAGTGCGACACAAGGGGAGAGGAGAAAAGACGTCAGAAGTTAGGAGCAGTTGTAGACAGACATGTCAACAACAAGTCAACTTGGGAAGCAGAGATATTATGGCCTCACATGGAGATGCACCCGTCCTTATCTCCCAGACAGCCCGGGAAGCAAGGACACCATGGCCTCATGTGGAGACGACAGCAAGTGCATCTCAAAGGCCTCCCAGGGCCAATAGTCACATAGGTGGCAGAGTGGAAAATTACCGGCCCACAAGATGAATACATCCCCAACTCCCAACAATACTGTCTTCCATCGGATAAATATGTTACCCAGCAGAGACCCAGGTTATACTTGTTCATCTCTATCTCAACGACACTCAGAAGACTGGGGGCGATGCTGAGGAACATGTCTTGTGTAACTGTGATGGTTGTATAGATTAGTGGTTGCCAACCGGTGTGCCTTGACATTTGTGGTATTCAATACATATTGTTGATATAGGCCTACATGAAGGCAACACCAGTGAGTGAAAGTGCATTATTGATTTATTCTATGTGCAAGTTATTTTGACAAATGCAATTTGCGCAACTGACAATGAACCAGTTTCATGTGATACTGGGTGTGCAATATTGCAAAGAATGTGAAGAATATCATGTTAATGTGCTTTACCTGTTTCATGTTAATTCCCTATAGCCATAGCCCCGCAAAGGTTGGGAACCACTGGTATAGATTATCAAATGTAAATGTTAGTTTTTTTTGTTTTTTTTTACTTTCAGGGTAAATTCAAGGAGCTTGGCCTTTCGAACTATGCATCGTGGGAAGTAGCTGAAATTGTGTGCATCTGCAGACATAACAACTGGATTGTCCCCACGGTCTATCAGGTAATGCTGCTCCAGTAAAATGTCAAGATCCTTCCTCGCTCACCTTCACTCCAGTTAAAAGTGATTTTTAAGTACATTTTGTGACTAGTTGGTGACATGTTTTAGATCCTATTGATTGTATTGATACATTCTGTTCTAAACCATGTCTGTCATCAGGGAATGTACAATGCAACAACAAGACAGGTCGAGACAGAGCTGCTGCCATGCCTGCGGTCCAACGGCCTCAGATTCTATGCCTATAACCCATTGGCAGGTACTGTATGCTGTACAGCTGGGCCCTCGCGTGGTGCTGGTTAATGTTGACTGATGCTGAGAGAAACTTGTTTCCAAGTGGCGAGATGCAGATGATTTTAATGTGTATTGGCCAGTGTAAATTGCTGACTTGTTGAAGAGCGTTGGTGTCCAGACACAATGTTTTGCCTCATTTTCCCACTGGCTACAGGAAAAGTTTAATTTACCAGCGCTGGCCTGGTTTGTGTTCGATGTCGATTACATGCCTACAGATCCCAGCCCCCAGCAACATGATTGGTCGGAACAAAAAGGAAGCAAAAGAAAGTGAAAAAAGTTCACCCACTGGTCACCCAGAGTTCAGCTAGAGGTCAATGTAAATTAAAAGCTTTTGTGGGCAGGCTTAATAGGTGCTGTAGGTAAGATTGAAGAGCTATAATTTATGTGTAACTGTTTAAGAAATGCCATAGCCATTTGTGAGCAAAATGCTCTGGAAATGTCTGCTCCAGTTGACTGCGTGCCCGGCTGCCTCTGTATGAGGTCATTTAGGTTTTAGACCACGCCTGGCAAATTTTTACCAATCGGGGCCCATCTTTTTTGATTGGTTTGGGGAATCCATCTTGCATGTCAATCACGTGTGCATGAATGCAACACTTACCCAATGGCCGAGAAATGTATGGGGGGGGGCTCTTACAACTCTCAAAACTTACCTACCCCACCTTTTAATAATAGTAAATAATTGGCTTAATTTCTCCTGTCCACTAGGGGGCCTGCTTACAGGAAAGTATCACTACGAAGACAAGGATGGTTCCCAACCCTCTGGACGATTCTTTGGCAATAACTGGGCAGCTGCATACAGGAACAGGTTAGAGAAGACTAGCGCATAAAACTAACTGATCTAGCTTGTTATATTGTTGGATAATGTTGTGCCATCTTTGCATTTAGTATGCACTGCTAAGCCAGAGGCCTAATGCAAAACTCTTTTGCCTTAGATACTGGAAGGAGAGCCATTTCCAGGCCATCGGTTTGGTTCAGAAGGCATTGGAAACAGCGTATGGCTCAGAGCAACCCTCCATGACGTCTGCTGCTATCCGCTGGATGTACCACCACTCCCAGCTGAAGGTAACCTGTCCTTATAGACATCAGCCCTGTGGTCCAAGGCCTGTGCGATTCAGTTGCTTTTGGTCATTTAATGTGGAACATCTGACGCCCGGATATAGAATTTCACCAGCTGTATGCTTTCCATAGATTACGGCTCATGTTTCAGGCTGGCAGTATTGATCCATTAAATTGGCCGGAATTACATTTGTGATTCTGGAGGAACCAGCAGAAATGGCAAGATTTTGAAAGTATACAACCTGAAAAATCCCAGCCCCTTCTTTCAGAGCTTCCTCCAAAACACATGAATGCACAAATGCCTCCGTGCACATGATCATAGCTTTCTCAAATTGTCTTTTTGCGTCTTAAAGCTGTTTTAGGTACTTTCTCTGCCTTATATTGTCTTTACAACTGGCTTGCTAGCGTTTAGCTATAAGGGTCTGCCTGTCTAGCCTATCCAGTCATGCGCAATGAGTGAGTTGGCAGGAAGTTGCCATCCATTCATTTCATTCAGGCTGAATGAAATGATTGAACAAGCTTTTTACAGCCCTGCGACTGCCACAGATGGCATTTTATTTTTGTCAGAGCATTTAATGTATTCATTGCCATCAGATTTAAAGAGGGATCGCCTACCCTGCCTTTAATTGTGTGGTTGTAGGGTGATCTCTGGCTTTTTCTGTTCATTCAGGGTGATCTAGGTGACGGTGTCGTCATCGGCATGTCCAGCATGGAGCAGCTCCAGCAGAACCTGTCTGCATCAGAGGAAGCCCCCCTGGATGACAGAGTAGTGGAAGCTTTTAAACAAGCCTGGGACCTCGTGGCCCACGAGTGTCCAAACTACTTCCGCTAAAAACATTTACGCTACTTCATGTTCTCTCAAAGAATCAACTTTACTGATTTAAGCACTTCGACTGAAGTGTAAATAAAGACTGGATTAGATTTTTATGGCCAACTTTGTTAGTGTTTATTTTTTTAAAGAATGACAATATAGCAAGTACTTTAAGTTTCTTTAAACAGACATAATCCAGACTAGTTTTAATAAAATGCGACAGGTTCATGTAGGCTACTTGGCTAATCACTTTCAGATTTGTTTTGCTGAGCAGGTGCTAAAGATAACTTCACGCATTGTCAGTATGAAACTAACTTATTTCATTTCCCATGACAAAATATGTAATTGACCAAAAAGTACACAGATCAGCATTGATATTCACATACATTTAATGTGACAGGGCGTCAATGTGACACAATAAGTCAAAGGACCATTACAGCTCCACAACTCACTGCTCACTAAACGGTCCAGTTCAAATAAAAATTCCATGGAGTTGGGCTGATTTCAGGAGAGATACAAAAGCTTCAACGGTTTTTCCAACATGGGCTGAGTTGCTGGAGTTCATTAGGCTGTTTTGATGAAGAAATGGCTTAAAAGCAGGTGTGTAGAGTCAAACATGTTTCACTAGGCATCTTCAATTGAGTCTTCCTCTTCCGCAAAGATCTCAAACTCTCCTGCTTCGACATTCCACATGCATTTGATCTGCAATTTGAATTCGGCCATCTCAAAGCCAAATAGTTTCTATGAAAAGCAGAGGGAAAAAGTTAGTCCAGTGGTATTCAAATTTGTGCCCAAGGCACATCTGTACAAAATGGCAAACAACACATGTTACTATATCAACATTGTCTTTGTAAAATAGAAATAAAATGTTGCTTCTATTGAGAAATTGGAAAGTAATTATCGTATAATGGCTTTGTATAGTTTTATATATTACAATAACAATGATCAGGGTGTCGGTACTATATCTATGTCGCACTGCAGTGGTTCAGAACGTACCAGAATACGAGCCTGTTCAGGAGTCAAGATGTCCCCCTCCTTACAAACAGGGTGATCACTCAGTAACGTCACCACTCCTAAGGAAGTAAAGAGGTCAAGATTAAATGAAATTGCTTCACTGCTGTACTAATCCCAGATGGGATGTCACAGCAGAGAGTACAGGAAAGTAATAACTTGAGTATTGCAAAATATATACATTAGTGGTGAAAACCAGACCATAAATAATAGTCTCATTCTCCCTCATAATTCCCCATGATCAGTGTGATGATCCATAATAAAGTACCCTAACAAGATTAGTAAACTACAATTTCAGAATCGATAGTTTAACAGTACATAAACCCTACCCTTCTTGAGGGCTGTTGGGAGTCCTAACTGCCTGAGCTGAGGCTCCATGGAGTGGGTGAACTGTTCCAGGGGACCCTCGTCCAGCTTCACATTCCATCTTGGCAGGGTTGCCGGCCCGTGCGTAATCCACCTCCTTGAACTGGCGGAAATACCTGAGGAGTGCCAGGGCCATAACTTATGGAAATGCATGTACATGCATAAACTCAAACAGGTCTTCCATGACGTAGGTCATTAAGATGGTAGTGCAATAATTGTACTTACTCTTGTACCTCATCCTTAGTTTTATTTGTGAACAATACACCCACTTCTCCTTTTAGATGCTTGCTAACCTAATGGAAATCCAAAATGCACACATTAGGGAATAGGGTGTTGCGCAAGTACTGTAGTTTTACCTTGAATACGGGCTGACGTGATGCCTACCTTGTGCAAATTATCTTTGTATTCGTCTGTTCGTCCTTTCCCCAAAGCAACCATCATGACTTTATTTTTGCCGAAGAAGAACCTATAAGAAAAGACATGCACGTCAACAGAAGGTCATGGCACATCTTACAATGATCAAAACAATAGGTGGACATGTGTCTATTATACCTGCTGTGTTTCCACGCCGTCCTAACGTCTTTTAGTTTGTTATTCCTCATATTGGCGACAGAGAATATAAACAGATTCTGGTATATGTCCACGCATTTCCGCACCTAGATAAACACGAGTACATGAAAATAGATTAGACAGGTGATGAATAAAGTTGGACCATGCCTGTGTCATCAGGGAATGTACAATGCAACATATGCAATGTACATGTATTTACCACGTACCTCCTCGATCAAGTTCTGTTTTGATTCCAACCCCTTCTTGGTCGTTTTCGTCAACGAAACTAGAAAAGGGAACGACAAATAACTACATATGCAATACTTAAACGTAAAGTACCCAATTTAGGCTAAGCTAGCGCTAGCATGTACTGTTGTTTGCCGTTCAAAAGACATTTTAGGGTAAAAAGTTTTTTTTCTCATATTCCAGTGTTTAGTCAAGACCTAACGTCGACACCGTCAACACATGTATACGTGTATAGAAGAGATGCTTTACCTTTCTTGTCTCTCTTTGACTTCGGCATGGCGAACTCTCACGTTGTCAGGAAGAGTGCACCACATGCGAGAGGAAGAAGGACCCCAGATGTTTGGCGTGTTGAAGCTGGCCATGCCGTGCCTGACCGAAAAAAACAACAACACAACCGCACAGTTTTTGCGTTCTAGACAGACAAACAAACGTTATATTACTGAACTAGTTCATTGCCGTGTCCTCTGACTGCTTTGAATTTGCATCGGCGCATCCTAAACATGAACAATGACAAGAGAGAGACACATAAAAAAGCCTCCACACAAATCAATGACCAGCTTATATAAAAAGATATCACCATATATATTAAAATGAAGTATCTCTAGATATACGTATATAGTATATATATGTGTGTATATATATACACACACACATTCGGAGTTGTAAAGGGGAAATCCACGTACTTTTATATATTTATTTGTCAACATATCCATCTATTTGCAGATAGCAATAACAGTTGAATTTATGTATTGTAACAGTTATTCTTATTATGTACTATATTATTAGTAGTAGTCGTAGTAGTAGTATTAGTACTAGTAGTAGTATAATAGTAATACAAATAATACAAAGATATAAAAAAACAAAAAGTATTATGTTATTAATAATAATAATAATGTATTATGTTTCTTGTTATTATTATTCTTAAGAATAATCAGCATATGTTGATAATATCTCGTCTAATGTCGTTTATCGCCACAGTGTGCGCAGAAACTGTGTGTGGTACGTGCGTGTCCGCGAGAGGGCGCGAGAGAGAGACAGAGAGAGAGAGACAGAGAGAGAGAGAGACAGAGAGAGAGAGACAGAGAGAGAGAGACAGAGAGAGAGAGAGAGAGAGAGACAGGGAGAGACAGAGAGAGAGAGAGAGAGAGAGAGAGAGAGAGGGGACACGATACAGCAGCAGCGAGAAGCGGCGGGTTGGTTAGAGCCTCAGCCTAGTTTAGCATTTGGCAACATGATCCGTGGGCCACGCCACGAAGAGGAGGCAGGTCCGAGAGTCTGCGTTGACGTGAAGCTACCGGAGACGGAGTCGTCATAGCACCAACAGGAGAGATAGAAAGAGAGAGAGAGAGAGAGAGAGAGAGAGAGATAGAGAGATAGAGAGAGCTAGGGAGGTGCTGCTCGCCCACTGGACTCCCCGGGACACACACACACACACACTGCACCTCCTGACACAGCCCGGACCAATAATGCAGCTGTGATGATGGAGACCAGCACGCCGTGTCTTTATTATTGCGCTCTGCGTCAGTTCATCAGCGGCCACACGAGATGATAGGATGATACAGGCGAGCTAGTGAATTCAGTTAAAGTCAACATTTGTGTATTCGTGGTGGGTGACAACAACAACAACAAACAACAACCTACACCTTAATTCGGGATACTATACGTGAGACACTTGGGAGGAGGAGGAGGTGAGCGAAGTGAGAATGCTGACTTCACCTTCACTGCTTGTGCCGGTGTCATCCTCCCGAGCAGCACCACCTGCCGTATAACCAGGAGCGAACTCGTCTGGAAGTGGATGGATGGCTGGATGGGTGGTGGTGGTGGTGGTGGTGCTAGAGATGCGTGGATAACGGGACAAAGGCTATAGCTACGTCGTTTGGAGAGACAACATTTTATTTTTTTATTTTTTATTCACAGACATCAGAGGCTCAGCACAGACCTTTGGGCCGACAGCGTTTAGTGTGCCAACATGAACTCGGTGTATTACGGAGACGCGTCCTCGTCCGCCGGCCGGAGCCACGCCGGCGAGCACAGCGGCGGCGTCGGCGGCGGCGTCAGGGGCAGGACCCCCGGCCCGTGCGCGTCGTCGGCGACCACCACCACCACCAGCGCGCTGCGAAACGACCTGGGCTCCAACATCCACGTGCTGAAGACCCTGAACCTGCGCTTCCGGTGCTTCCTGGCCAAGGTCCACGAGTTGGAGAGACGGAACAAGCTGCTGGAGACGCAGCTGCAGCAAGCCCTGGAGCGGCCGCGGTTCAGCATCTACACGCGGGACCAGGCCGTGCAGACGGACTGCTGCTCCGCCGCGGAGTCGCGACTCCCCGGCACCATCTGGAGCTTCACCCACGTGAGGAGACAGGGCGGCCGGTATGAGACCCTGCACGCACCCGGGGTGACATGGACACACCCGGACGGCGTTGGGGTGCAAATAGACACCATCACCCCAGAATTAAGAGCCATATACAATGTGCTGGCAAAGGTGAAACGGGAGAGAGATGAGTACAAGAGAAGGTGGGTGGATCCTTTTTTATTATGATTATTATTATTATTTATTACTCATGATCATCCACACACACATGCACACTGACGTTTACAGTGACTAATCTATCCCAGTGTTCTGTCATGGGTGGATTGTGGCTTACACGGGCCTAGATAAGGGCTTACTGGTGATGTGTCCATTTGGTATTCCCACTTCAATATAGCGGATATGATGGTGGATCACAGTTGATTCTAAGGCAATATTAATAACACTGTCATAATTGCCAACGAGTGAGACAGTATCTCCCATCACAGGAGTCACTTTGATGTAGTTTCAAACTGTATTGGTTGTTAACTCAAGTCATATTTAGCTATGAAGGCTCATAGATGTTCATCTAACACAGAAATGTCTTTGCACATTTCTTTGCACACACCCTTGCTCTATAAGGGCTATTTGCGTTTAGTCAGTGTTTAGTCATTTAGGAGAGGCTTTTGCCCAAAGCAACTGACAGCAATACAAAGAGAGAGAGAGACAGTCACCAACAGGGAGGGGTCAGGTGAGGGGTCAGGTGTCACGGATGCCCCCACACTGGGGAGGCGATCATCATGAACCATTTACCCGGGACTCCACCACCAGCACCTCCTGAACATAGTGTGTTTTTTTACACACACAGATTCCATGCAACTTACACACACACACACACACACGTCTTGCTTCATACACTCCTGCTAAGAATTCCTTTGTAGCACTTCAGCCTGATGTGATGCTGTTGTTTTAAGGACTCTTGCTCCAGCAGCATGACCCTACGTGTGCGTCACTGCCGGGCCGGCTTGGCTGGGTCAGCTGGCCGGCTACTGGTCTAGCGGCGGTGGTGGTGGAGTACCATGCCAAGCAGCCGCTACGGGTGCTGCTTCCTCATCATGAGCTAAACAGAGAGGCATCCCGATGGGCTATGACTGAGCTCTCACTTCCAAGTTGACTGTGACTAAGTGCATGACTTAGACTCAGTCCAACATACACACACAGGAGGCATGTGACCCCATCGCAGGGCTATGAATTTCCGGCCAAGTCATCCAAGCACAATAGCGAGATATCCTCAAATTTATTACATTCTTGTGATGAATGGAAAACAATGTCTGCTGGGACCAGGGCCAGACAGGCCAACCTCCCTGGGCTAATGTAACTCAGGCCTACACAGCAACTGTGCTGCTAATCTTTCACTGGAGGAAAGGGAACTAAGTGATTGGAAAAAAAATACATTCCTGTATTTCTTCTGAGACCCATTAATCTGTTCATGTTAAAATACACCCTTTCTGCAAACAGTAGATAACGATCTTCACTTTTTTGTGCTTTGTGTTTTGAAATGTGTAAAACGTCATGTCGGGACAGTTCAACATTCAACTCTTGGTTCGAACAAGCCAGTGGCAGTTTTAATGTACATAAATATATATATGTTTAGTGTAGTATTAGTTGTATTGTGAGATATGTCTGGTTTTCTGTCTTAACACACTGATAATAACAACTTGAGTAAAGGCTAGTCAAAATTGTCTTGGGCCCGACCGACTGGACCAGAGGCAAAAAATGTTAGCGTTGAACATTTACATTGTACATTTACATTTAGCGTTTGTCCAAATTGACTCACAATAAGTACATTTTTCCAAAGAGAGTGAACCCACAATATATCGCTGAGGGTACAGTGAGATTTGAATAGAACAAGTTTCTCATAATTGCTAGGTTAATACAACAAGTTGCAAGCACTCATAATTGCTCGTTTAACCCCTGCTGGTAAACATCTTGATTGCTAGGATAAGATGCTACACAATGGCAATTTGTATTTTTTAATTCCGGGACGTATGAACAGCCAAGTAAGGCCTGGGGATCCAAGAGGGGATGGGATTCGAACCCCGGTTCGGGTGCGTGGGAGTGGGTTAGGGAGGAGAGGCTGTAAGGAGGGGTAAAGGAGGGAAGCTGTGCAGAGTCCAGGTGAACTCGGAGCAGGTGTGTGTTGTTGAACCCTCACGTCCATGTTCTCCCCATGGGTGCTTGAGATTCGCATTTCTTTAAGGATTACGAGTAGGCATGGTAACCAGTCTGTTCAGCGTCCCCTCCCTCTCCTTATAGAGTGCGTCTTAATAATGACATCACCACAGCCAGACTAAAAAACCTCTACCCCCCCTTTTTTAATCCTCTCTACTCCCATTCGTCTCCTCCTCGGAACCCTCTCTGTCCGGACATGTTTCACCAAGTATCCACTGCCAGGCTTCTTCAACTCTCCTTTTGGTCTCCGGCCATTCATTCATAGTCCTTGGCTCCACCCCTCTCCATCACCCCCTCCAACACACACACACACACGCACACACACACACACACACACACACACACACACACACACACACACACACACACACACACACACACACAAACAGACCCACACGCATGCACATACACATGGACGTGCACACACACATGCACACACACACACACACACACACACACACAAAGTGCTTTGTAAGGCATGGTGTGTTGCGACGGAGACCCACCCTCCAGCGGTGATGTATTGAAGCGTTACGTGTTCGGACACACACCAGGAGATATATGGGGCTGCTGCTGCTGCAGGACCCTTCCCACTCGGCCACTAGCATCTCATGCAGAGGACTCTGAATGGGTCTTGTTGTTTACATTCTCTGTGTCATGGCGCTTTCCAGTGCCAACTGTGTTTTCCCGCACTAGTGGCCAACTTGTTTCGTTAATGATAGTAATGTCTGTAATGTTAAAGGTAAATATATTAATAAATAGCCTATATGTGTTCACATAGATCAGTTAAATCTTAATGTTAATGTTATTCTGAAAATACAAAGAAAACCAATTGTCACATTTGTGCACAATTGTCTTTTAGTAGAGGATGTTTTCCAGGTTAATGAGCATGAATTGTCTGAATGGGAGAGTATTGTTTTATCAGCACAATTCTGGGCCTCAACGTAAGACGGAAACAATTTGCGCAATGTTCTTGTTCCACTTTTTTGTTTTCATTCAATTTAACTAAAACAATTTTGCATGACCTAGCTAAAAGAGAGTTGCACACACACACACACACACACCCACCCACACTCCCTCCCCTCTTAAAATATTGATATGTGTGGGCATGCAGGTCGTGCTGCTGTTTAAGCGAAGAGGTAACATAACTCTAAAATTGACAAATTACAGCATAAGGAAAAATGGATTTGGTCGCCAGAGTCAGCGTTGTCCTGTGTGTGTGCGCATGCGTTTGTGTGGAGCATCGCCTAGAGATCAGTGAGTTCAGTGAGCGGATGACTTCATGACCATCGTATATTACAATAGCATGGGAGATGTCTAACTGACAGGCTATTGGGAAGCCGGTGACTGCGTTTGTCCACAGATAACGAACAGCTTCCTGCTCATCCCGCGTCCTTATTTGGTAGCCTAATCATCAAAGTGTGAGACTGATGGTACATCTGCTTTGCTATATATTTGCATCCATTTAATTTGGTCCGACACTTTCAGAAGACCGCTTGTTTAAGGTAGAGAGGATGTGTGCCTTTCATAGGCAGATAAGGAATTGCTTCACGTTCATACGATGCCCATATTTGCTCATGGTGCAACTGTAATGTTAATGGCGGGTTTGTTGTTATTTACATAGATTTGTTTGGTAGAAGGTATGCAAAATAACGATGAAATTATAGATGTAGATATTATGCAAATGCGCCGATGAGGCTATGCATGCACAGTCATCTGTGTGTGTGTGTGTGTACTGGTCCACCCGCCTGCCTGCCTGCCTGCTGCAGTAGCGCATACCCGAGTGCAGCACTCAAGGACTCCTCCAATCCTCCACTGTAAGCAGAGACTCCTCTCAGGATTAGGGCCAGAGAGAGAGAGAGAGAGAGACATTGCCTGGGCTTGGGATCCTCTGCTCAGGGATGATAGTCTATAGTTCACCAGGGACTAGGGGGGGGGTGTCAACCACTGCCCCCCCGTCCCATGACCCCCCGAGGGCTGGTCTGAACCAGAGAGAGAGAGAGCGGTTGAACCGGAACATGTCCAGGCCTCTTGGGCCACGTTGCTTCCTGTATGAATTATTCAAGCAGTTGTGCTGAATTTAGCAGCGTTCAGGTCCATGTGTGTGGATCAATGCAATGGGAATCCAGAGCAGATCCCGCGCTGCCGGTGGCTTTGATCTCCCCCACTTGTTCTCCTCCTTTCAGAAGATGAAAGCGCTGGGGATGACTTTTCGTCTTTTCACTAAAGATCCTTCAGCATTTTATTGCCTACCACTGAGGACATTATTTTGTTGTGAGCACCCTTTTATACAGCAGGACGTTCCTCTCCGCTTTCAATGCCGTCCTGCCCTATTGCTGCCTAATCCAGCCATTTCTATTCATGAGAGGGATTTCCACTAAGCTGTCACCTAGCTAGCTGGAACCTTAGCCTCCAGCCTCCAACCAAAAGCGGGGCTGTACGTTGGCAGGATGCCCCTGCCCTGAGCCAGGGCTCCTGGGAGGCCTCCTCTTCTCACTGCTCAGAGTGAACCCGTCTCCCCCCCATAAAAGCCTTTGTGCTCCTGAGCACAAAGGGGCAGTTTATGGGCGGTTCTCTTTTTTTTGTCAAGTAGTATATTTAAGCATTATTAATTATTAATATTAAGTACAAAAATTAAGTACCACAAGTATTCAATTTAACTGCTTATCTTATTGTCTGATTATAAGGGGCTTGTGTTTACAGATTAGTTGTTTGCCTGATCGCAGGTCACTTGTAGAAGGTGTTCACGCTGGACACATCAAGGATCATTACAAACCCAATTACCCTCGTTTCCAACAGTGAGGAAGCCGATTTCCTGAAAACGTCGTTAAAACAGAAAATCAATGACAACAAGGGCAGAGTCGGAGCTTCGGTCGCCATTGGCGAAGAGACAGGGAGATGGAGCACTGGGCAGGCCCCTTTTACACATCGATCCGCGTGTGGCGGTGGGGATCTAGGCGATCCCATGATGAATAATGTGTGCTTTCTTTGTTTTGCATGCTGATATTCTCCTCGCTGATTGCACCATATTCCTGGGAGCTGTGCGGTACAGGGTCAAGTTATTCATGGCTATCGATACAGCAGTGGCCACCGGCCATTTTTAAAAATTGTATGGAGGGCAGGCACCTGTGTTCTTGTGGTCTTTGTTCTGTAAGCACTGCATAAGGCGGAGCACAACAGCTGTGGGGAGGGAATGGTTTTTCTTTTGGCAGTGCCTTGATCTAGCTGCGCTCTGGAGCGTGACAGAAAAGGCTACAGATTGTTGTGTCAGGTAAAATTGACTGACGATCAGACTTAAGCCCTGTTTATACCTAATGGTTTAACAAGGAATAGGGGAGCATGTGCCTAGACGTGCAGGCTACAGAACGTTGACACGTTCCAAAGATAGGCCCATCTGCACTGGCATTGCGTTCACATTAGTTTAACTGCGGCGATGTAAAAGCATTTTGTCAATTGAGGAAGCATATTTTTGGAGTGAACATAATATATTGACTGTGATCTCTGCCGGCCTGTCACACTCAAATACACATGCATTGCCACGGTGCCAGAGATGTGCATGCGTACACACACACACGCACACGCCCACGCCCACGCCCACAAATTTAATTAGACATACAGTTCTGTGGGCAGAAGGTCTCGGTCGCTGGCTGGTCATCAAAAGACTATGTGTCAGCATCTTTATGGTGTCCATGAATCCTGGTCGAGGATAAAAAGTAATTGCCAATCTAAATGTCCTTACATACGTGAGACACTTGGGAGTCACACACTTCTCATTGGCGATTCCTTTTTGAAGACTCGAGAGGCAGAGGGCCTCGACCTCCACTGACTGTGGCGTTCTTCATCTGTGGACAGAGTGTGACGTCGATGGACAGGATGTGCATGTTGATGTAGCCTCTCTGGGATGAACCAACAGAGCCTAGATCTTATGATATCTTATATACAGATATTGCATATTACTATATACATCATACACTTTGAAGCTACTGCATGCACTAGGCCTATATGTACTTGTTTGTCTATGAAGCTGCAGTGCTGCATTTCTCAGAAATTCTTGTTTCTTGAAGGGCAACCGTCATGCTTGCTATTTTGTAATATAAGAGGGAACGGCTTCATACACGTGTTGTGAAAAGCCAGCTATCTGCAAATTCAACTCCGCTCCTGCGAGAAATTTGCGAATTTGGAAAAATGCCGCCAATGCTCCAACCGCTCGGGAA
Source organism: Coryphaenoides rupestris (assembly GCA_002895965.2). Classification (NCBI taxonomy): domain Eukaryota; kingdom Metazoa; phylum Chordata; class Actinopteri; order Gadiformes; family Macrouridae; genus Coryphaenoides; species Coryphaenoides rupestris. Next base: position 109,700 of record PIJE02001232.1, on the reverse strand, counting down.
TTATAGTTGATTACGGCCGTGATTATTTCACGTCCGTAATCGCACGCGAAGCAGTACTCTCTCTTCAAAATAGAAAAGGGCCGAGCCTGACGGTTCCCCTTTAAGCTGATAATAGCGTCAGTGTTATGCAAGTGAAACCGCCGAGCAAACCAAAATTCCAACAGTTCAAAGCATCCCACCCACAGGTGTGTGCATTAGGATGACAAAAGGCACAAAAGGATGTCTATCCAAAGATGGTGCCCCACAGATAAATTATACCTCTCCCATCATTTCTCCGTCCACACCCCGCGCTAGTATGGAAACATCCTGAGTAATGAGGCAACACACCCACCGCACCCACACATGGCCTGGGCATGTCGTGTCAAATGTTTTGCTAATGTTCGGGAAAGCCCTTCACAAATCTGTGGCATTTGTCAAGCAAGACAATTTGAAGAGCCACAATGAACCGGGACATATTGAGGCAGGCTGCTAAGTTGACCTTTCTTAACAGAAAAAAAAAAAAAGGATTCTCTGTTTTGTTTTTCCGCCACCAAGTCCCACCTTGTTTTTCCCGCTGTGTCTCTCTCTCAAAAAGCCAGGTTGTTATCATGTCCCAGTAGCATGGAGTTCAGGAAAGGAGGTGGCCACATTGGAGTCGCATTGTAAACACCATAGCAGTGGGCCACAGTTTAAAGCGCAGGCTGGGGTTGGTTTTCAGCCTTCGGAAAGCAGATGCACACCTCAGGGGAAACTGATTTTCGGTCACACAGGCCTTCCCCTCGGCTGCATACACAATCAGACTGACACCCCTCCACTTTAGTGACATCACTTTTTCACAGCAATAAAAAGTGTTTTCAGATGTGAGATAAAAGGGAACAGGCATTGGAAGAAGATCATTCAACTTAATTACATGTCTTCTTTGCATAAATACTATGTTATTGTAAAACAAATCATTAAGTTGGAAACATGCCAGCCCGTGCCAACTTTGGCTCAGTCTGTATGTCTCTGCATGTCTAGGTTTTTAAAAACAATTTCACAAGAACCTTCAAGGGCAAATTATGTGTTCTTTTTGGGATTATTGTTACAGAGCACACACCTACCACACACACTAACCGTAAGCAGTCATGGACACACCTAAAACTGTGTTTCTGTCAGTCACATTTTTGAGGGTTCCTGAACCAGAGAGACCTGTCCCCCACCGGTGAAGAGAGCACGCGATATAACAATGATCGCGTGAGTGTTTGCTATGAGCTAAATTAAACAATTAGACCAGATAAAGTTTTGCAGTGTGCAAAAAAACAGTTCACACCCAAGATTGTGTAATAGTAGCCTGTGATTGTCAGTCTGCGGTCTTGAAGTGGGGCAACGTTGGGGCTTGGAATGAGACCTGGCACAATGCATCTCCAAGTTATTCACTCCAAGCTAAAACAGGTGGGGAATCAGACAAGGGGGCTTAGACAAAACCATTTAGTTTCAGTTAGAAGCTTCAGTCAACAGTCACCAATACATACGGAGACAGATCAGAAATCGTCGATGTCGAAAAGATATGTGTACGTACATACAACGTTTGAGCCAACATGTTCTCAGACGTTCACCCTGCTGCTAGACAGTCCATTGAGTCGCAGGGTCTGCCTAAACTTGCTTTCGTTTCCGTTTGATGTGGAAGGACAGGATGACGGTCATGTGTGTGTGTGTGTGTGTGTGTGTTGACCGATTCACTCTTGCTTTGTGGTGAATCAATTCACGTCAATTCTTCTTTATTCCTCGCAATCCTCAAGACAAATACCGCAAGGTTGTGGACTTCCGTCATTCACAATGAGTGATCTAGTTGGCATTTTTCAACACATGATTCATCAAGCTAGTTCACTATGAGCCCTAAAGCTATTTACCTCGTGTGGTCGAGAGACATTTACCTAGTGTGGTAGAGAGACAAGTATGGGCACAATGATAACACATAATAGAATAGAATAGAATAGAACTTTATTAATCCCGAAGGAAATTCTTGTGCCAGGTTGCATAGCGATACAGTACAAAAACCACAGATTGATAAAATAACTAACGTATGTGCAAATTACAGTTAAAGCACATTAAGCACATTAATACAGAGATAATAAACATATACACAAAAACATAACATATATCCAGGCATATTCCAGTACATTTAGCAGGGATGGTAATGAGGACGTGCCCTGGTTGGCTTTACCTGTCTCTTTAGAGAAAGATTCACAAATAAACTACATTTCCCATGGTGAACCACGGCGTCTCATAAACTTCACGTGGGACCTTCCAGTTGCTTGTCCTTTTCAGCGTCATTGATATGCAGTGTCATTGATATGCAGTGTCTTGTGGGTCTGAGGTTCAACCTTGCTCAGCAGGGTCTATTTGGAGACTTGTGTTCATGCTCCCCTTCCTCACGATGAAGGAGAAGCATAAATAGTCTTTTTTAGAGCCTTTTTAACCAATGCACTTGGGTAGACGCACTTGAGAGTAGCCCCCTTGCAAATATTCCTCAGTATTCTCATAGGAATTATCCCATTTGGCTGAGTGGGCCGCGATGTGTAAAGCTGTTGAAGAACGGGCAACATGAACCATTTATGTTTCGATGTAATAATTGTGAAGCAAAATATATTATATTTACAAATTAATCTTCGGGGCTCTTCTTTATCCCCAAGCTGTTTTACTACAAGCTAGCTAGCGCCTGATCAATCTTTCACTTGTTGTATTCAATCATGCTGAAAGCCAATGAAATTGTGTTTTGAAAAAAAAAAAATGTCTTTGGGTCAATTAGCAACAGCGGCGGTCTTCCGTCCAGGTCCATCATCGTCTGTGTCTTGTCTGTGAGAGCTATATTTAAGACCAGCCCTGCTCGTGGAGTCTGGAGCAGGATGGCCGGGGGACTAAGAAGAGGGGGTGGGTCATCTGTCAGGCCGAGCCGATCTTGTCAATGCCTAAGTAGGCCTATGTGACCAGATGACGCGTGTATTTTTGTACTACTAATTCATCCACATCCGTGATAGGACAGGAGCCCATGTTGCTGCTGCGCGGTGAGTGCTGCCCCGTGGAGACGGACGGAGACGGAGTGGACAGAATCCAATCGACAGCCTGAACCTTGAGTTTTGTCTATTCAGCACCGCAGGCAGAGACCCTCCCAGCAGCTGGACCCATGGGGCTCCCAGGCCACGCTGTCAGTGTCTCTAGCCCCACCCCCACCCCCATCTCCACCCCCATCCCCTAAGCGTGCGCCACACCTGTCTGTCAGCCGCGCATCCGATTGCATCTATTGCATCATTAGTAGTGCATCATTAGCACTCCATACATGTCTGGGAACCTATGGAGACTATCAGTCACACAGGGTGGGGTGGGGGGTGGGGTCAGCGACCATGAAATCTAAATCGATGTCCCGGGGCAAAGATTTAACCAGGTTTTTACGACAGCGCTATCACACACACGATCGCATCACCATTTCCTGTCCCGGAACGCCTGCGTGACCGACACGTCTGCTCATAGAGCCTGTGGACCGCCCATCCAGGCAGGGGCCAAGGTTGTCTCGGGGGACATGAGGGGGAGAGGGGAGCTATATGTGGTGCTGGGAGTAAATCATGGCCGAAGCCCTCCCTCCCTGCTGCCCGTATAATTGGATGGGGAGGATGTGGAATGTAGACATGGCGAAAGCGTCCCGCCGCCAGGGCTCACGTGTGGGAGCGCCGCCCGGGCCTCTCAGATATCAGCTATCTGGGGACGGCCGGAGGAGCGCTTCTGTTCCGCGTGGGCGCGACGGAGCAGAACGGGGCGTGTTCTCCCTGCGTGACTGACTGGTCATCCAATTCAACGCAGTGATTCATGGCAATTAATTCCGCTAATAAGGCGGTGATGATGAGTGTGTTCGTTTCGAGCACGAGATCCCCAGGACAATTTCCCTGCGACAGATGCGTGCGATATACAAAAAATCCAACATCGCCGGAGTTGATGATTGATGACGCGAGTGATACATAGTTTTTTTTTTGATTTGCGAGTGCTCGCTATATATGTGAGCCAGTTGCAGAGGAATTCCAATAAGAACAATAATTCCGATGGGCTTTCTCGCACCGCCCAGCCATTTCAGGGAATTATCAGCGTGGTATGATGCAACGCAGGAGGGGCCAGGTCTGGAAGCAGAGACCATGACATCACCTCTTAAAACCGTGTAATCTGTGATGAAGAACAGAAGCGCCATTGCGTCAAGTCCAATCATTCCTTAAAAAGACATTTTGCACAATGGTAGTAGCGTGGCATTTTTCCTCACTTAACTATGCCAAGATATCTGTGAATTAGTGCTTGCCTTGACTATCCCAGATTCAGAGTAAGTTGTTTCATTCCAAATTCATCATTGTGCGTCCGCAGGGAGCGTTCGCTGAGTTAACATTTGGTTTCTGTTAGCCGTTTTCCATTGACTCGGCGCAGTACACTAGCTTAGCTCCTGTTCATGCGGGGAATACACTTTGAAGTACTTTCCAAAGATTTCCAATGTGTTCCGAATAGTCACATATGCAACAAAGTGAGCGCCACTAACAACACAAAATCGCACTTTGTCAACAAACACACAGATCATTTGACAATATTGTCGGTGCTGTGATGTAGGCCACATGTGATGTGACCAGTTTTATATCGTCAGCTGTTCTGCGCTGCTTCTGTGTGCTGAGAATTCTGCCGAATTGCCGCTCGTTTTGAAGAAGCCACTATTCGGAACCTAATCTTTGGAAAGTAATTCAAAGTGCATTCCCCACACGAACTGGAGTTAGCTAACATACCACTCCAAGTCAAAGGATGCGGCTAAACTGAAAGCAAATGCTAACCGGGTGAAGGAAGTAAACGTCTGGTGAACGACAGGCGGAACGTAAAATTCACAGATCCCTGTAATTAATGGAAAACGTTGGCCTAATTATGCGCTTAGGCAGTGGTGGCATTTCAGTCGAAGGCTAATTATGAGTCATCAACTGCATTTACGACTTTAATAAGCGCCCGAGTGAAAACCGTCCAAAAAAATAACGTTTGAAAACAGATTCATCGACGGTGCAGCGACTCGCTGTGATGTTATGAGTCCTCTGACTGACGATGAACAATCGTTTAGGGCGGTCGTGTGCGCAAATTAAACTGGCGTAGACATACAGCGCCGAGCAGGGCGTGTTTGTTGGCATAGGCTGCTGGAATGCTATTGTCCTCCGGACCAGAAGTGTATGGGCCGTTGTGTGGGCTACCTTGCTGTCCGATCGCAGAGTCATCATCATCATCATCATCATCATCATCGCGTGCTGATGGTCGCTGCCGGCACCATATTGTCACGCACAGAAAAAAATCTGCAAGGATTTATTGACGTTGAATATATTCCAGATGAGATACTTTTACTAGATAAGATACTTTTATTTTATGACTGTGATTACTGTGATCTTTTGCATCTAATCCTTTTTGAATAAAACAATAACAAAAAATAAACTGAATAAATAAATTAAAGAAACCCACAGCAGCTGCCAATGCGCAGGGCGTGGGAGTCTTGCTACCAGCACTGCACAGAGGCAGATGTCTGGGAGAGGACACAGACAACCTCCATGCCCCCTGTTGCCTTTGTCCTTGTTAAGGGGACTCGGTCCAAAGGTACATGGAGACTTTCTGAGTGAGTGAGTCAGTGTGTGTGTAATGTCGTGGGTGGGGGGTGACAGTAGCCAGATTAGAATGCTTATTTTTCTGCTGCCCTGTTGTGCACCCTGTGATTAGTCACGCTCACACAGACCGTGTCTACGCCTACAGTATGTCGCTTCACACGGTGCTGTGATCTGCCCCTTCTTGAATTCACACTACAGTGTGTTGTAGCCATCCAGCCAACAGAACCAATGTGGCCCCGTGGACACATACACAGTTTACACAGAATAGAATACACAGTATTCTAGAGCAGGATACACTCCTTAGGAAATAGAGGTGACAGAGCAACACACGCACGCTCGCCAGGGCTTTGCTATGATCATCCCTCCATGGTTCGAGATAACACCGGTGACCAATCAGGAAAAGATAAGTCATGTCTGGGTTACCCCCCCCCATGACGAAGGCCTTTTTATAGGCCGGTGTGTGGCGGGGGGTCACAGCTGTTATTCCTGTCTGGAGCGCGGGGTGAGCGTGATGATGCAGCTGCGAACTTTGACAACCTCACAGCCGAGCGCCAGTCGACCTGCAGCGGGAATCCGCGGCACCGACGTGTCACGGACGCGGCGAGAGGCCGGCAGTTTGTGGGGGAAAGGCGTGGCGCGCTAACCTGATGCGCCAGATGGTTCTGTGTTAGCCACACAGAACCATCTGGGAAGTCGTCCTTCTGAAACAGTTTGGCAAAGGGCTGGCACTTGCAGGTGATTGGATGAACCATCTGTCTGTCACCACCACTGTAACTAGCAGTAGTTCCACATAGGATGCCGATTGGCTCGAACCCCTGCGGTTCGGCCCGCAAGCGGAAGTCGCGAGATGGGGGTGGTCTCACACGGCTGGTGGATCACAGCGGGAGTACGGCCCCCTCACCAAGGGGGTACTCCGCAGCGATTAGGCACCACACAATCATCCTGCCGCTGAAGGGGGACGGGGGGGGGGGGAACAGAGCTGACTTCTGTTGGGAGAGTAACAGGCTCTTCCAGAGGCGCTTGTGTCTCCATGGTTAAGCACTGTGGTGGGAGGGAGTGACCAGTGTGGCGTTCGACCACCACAGTACTCAAGGGCGGTCACATCATGTCGCCGGGCACTTATTTACCGACAGTGATGCATGTATTTAGTCGGGCCCCAGACAACACACACACACACATACACACCGTGACATAATGCCGTGACACAAACACTGCAACTCAATTTCCTTCATTTTTCATTTCTCTCTGACACAAAGGCGGGCCACAGTAGCTGGACCCCTGTGTGTTCTCCATGCGGTAATCATGCTTTCACTGGTCACGTGGTCTGCTGCTGCTGCTGCTACTGCTGCATCAGGTTACCTCTCAGTAATGAATGAGTTCCTCCTCTATTGTGAACCCAGTGGTGGTGGTGTCCTTTATTTATGAATCACCCATGAATGAAGAGTGTCCAGAGGAAGCTAACGACGGTGGGGGCTTGGAGTGCACTGAACCGTTGTGTGTGTGTGTGTGTGTGTGTGTGTGTGTGTGTGTGTGTGTGTGTGTGTGTGTGTGTGTGTGTGTGTGTGTGTGTGTATGTACGGTAAACGTGGCCATTATCTTTCTAAATAAAAATACAAATAGGATTCGAACGGATGTTCCGGTCAATAGAAGCATCGGTACTGTTTGTACTTTGTTATGTTGAAGTATCTTTTTTAATGATGTTGTGATTTGTAGCCGGGGTTCGTCTGGGTGGAACAGATCCTTCACTATAACAGGACTTGCAGTACCCTGATGACTAAATACAGAAATAACGTCCAGCTATGCAGAACGTTGATGTGAGCTGTCCAAGAGGGAAGCAAGAATGTGCGGCTAATCGTCGGCACATGATCGCGGACGGGTCAGACAACGCCACATTCCACATTCCTGTTTTGTAAATACAGTAAAATGTTTAAGCGTGTGTGTGTGTGATGGTTCAGGGAACGCTTGTCTGACATTATACAGGATGGTGGCGGGGGGCAGGTTCTTGAAAAACTAAAGAGTGAACTTGTATATAGTTGCTGAATAATTTAGTCGGCCCTGTCCTGAACTGAACCGCGGAGATTTATTGTGGACCTGCCAGCGTTTTTCAGAAACAGAGTCATACAGAAATGGCTCTGCCTCACGGACACGTTGGTCCTGAACCGAACCACAGACATTTATATTCTGAAACTGCCACAGTTTCAGAAGGATATTATTCCGTAATGGTGCGACTGGGGGGACTTGCATAAATGAAAAAGACATGTCTGGGAAATATCGTCTTCCCCTGTTTCTGGAAACCCACGAAACAAAACATAGATAGGAGATAAGCACGAGGCATTTTATGTGCAAAACAACGAGATAAAGGGCATGAAGGAATTTCCATGACAGGGGCTCTGGGCTGAAACCACACCCTTTTTGCGGACATTTTAAAGCTGTGAGGTTAAGTCTCCACATCATAGAGCGCTGGGAGCTAGTATCCGCTTACACGGCCCAGAACATCCATAGGCCCCACATGTATTCTTCTGCCCGCAGGGAGGGAGGGCGGGGCGGGTTTCCTTTCGGTCCTCAAGCCTTTATGTCGGCCATCCATGCGTTGGGAGCAGTGATGATGGCCGACACAAAGACACAAAAGACAAATGAAAAATATAGGGTGGGACTCGCCTGCGGTGTGTGCGTGTGTCTCTTTGTGTGTCTGTGTGCGTGCATGCGTGCGTGTGTGAGCCAACAATGTCAAGGGCGATGTGTAATCAGAGCCGGGGGGGGGGGGGGAGAACTATGTTCCTCCATTACCCTTGTCTAGTCGTACCCCTACCCCCCCACCGCACCCCCACGGGCTACTTTGTTAGCTCCTCTCTGAGCGTGTCTGTCTGTTGTTGCAGATGGGAGGAGGAGTTGACCAAACGGGAACAACTGGAGGCCACGGTGGACGCCCTGCAGCAGGTGAACATCAACATACATGTACACACGCACACCAATGTCTCCCATGATGCATTGCTGCTGTGTGGGTCTTTGTTGTTGTTCTGATGAGTAGTAGTTCGCACGACCTGCCCAGCTACTTATGCAGGCAACTTGGCAATTATGAAACTCGTTCTATTCGTCTCGTAAATATGAATGCTCAAAAACAGCTCTATTCTTATCTTCAGGTACCACAGTGATATATTGCTGCCTCTCCTTCAACAAATGTACTCTTTGTAAGTCGCTTTGGATAAAAGCGTCTGCCAAATGCCCTAAATGTAAATGTAAATGTAATGCATATCTTGTGTATAATATATAAATATATATATAATATATAAATAATTCAAGGAAACACACACTGATGAACGATTTATTGGATGTTTTTAACAGTTGAAATGAACCAAATTAATCCACGCTCGCAAAATGAAGTGAGTGAGAGGTTCTAAGTGTAGGTTTCTATATATTTTGGGTTAATTGCCCAGCCTTAACAGAGTGTGAGTCTATATACATAAGGTACGTCCAGCAGCGGCCAGTCCAGACTTAATGGTCAGCAAGACACTAATTAAAACCACATGCATAATGTATGTCTCTCTGTCTCTCACTATCTTTATATAGCAATACCACACTTATGCTTAGTGTTTTGCCATTTTGCAGACACTTTTATTTAAAGCATCTTACAGCAAATTGAGAGTATATTTATATATTATAAGTATAATCATGATCTACCGACTATAGTACCATATAATACACTATAAGCTATATGCTAGAATTACAGTATATAGTATACACTGTAATCTGTAACGAACATGAATCATCTTTTTATTTTTTGCTTATTCACGCTGTGTGAAGTGCATTCGGTGTCCTGTTGAGCGCGCAGAGCATCTGCAGATCTGCACTCGAGGCACCCGCTGCCACGGAGATGTGGGCCAGATTAGGCCGGACAAAACAGGATTACACAGCCATTAACCGAGAGGCCTGTTGCCATAGATAGACACCAGGAGCTATGTTATGTGTTTCTGTGTGTGTGTGTGTGTGTGTGTGTGTGTGTGTACTTCACGTACGTCACACACACACACACAAAGAAGCAGTCGTGGCTGTCCCGATACTAAGCTAGCGGTCTAGTCTGCACCTCCTTGCGTCCTCTAACACCCCTCCGCCCCCCCGCTGGTTTGCTTACCGATCGATCAGCGCGGCAGCATCTGTGTTTGTCTTCAGATCCCGGGTCAGCAGAAACACTGTGGAGAGAGAGCCGCCGTCCCCCGGGGAGCGGGCCTTTTAGGGCTCATTGGCAGCTCCTGCTGCATATTTTGGAGTGAAAGCAGGAATACTTTTCATGGAGGAAAACACATGGAGTCGTGTTGAAATTATCAAATGGAAGACATTTTTGTTGCTGTGGTGCTGGCGTTCAAACTGGGGTCCCTCCCATCTATCACAACACAAGCAAGTCTGGCCAATTAAGGCACCGCGAGAGAGTGATTTGTGTGTGTGTGTGTGTGTGTGTGTGTGTGTGTGTGTGTGTGTGTGTGTGTGTGTGTGTGTGTGTGTGTGTGTGTGTGTGTGTGTGTGTGTGTGTGTGTGTGTGTGTGTGTGTGTGTGTGAGACCCCTGGACCCCTGCACATACACAGAGCACATACTCAGCTGGGAAAAAATATTCCCATGGGAAAGGGAACATGAAATATGAAATAGGATCATTTAATTCCTTCATTCAAGGCTTATAAAGCCATCTGGGTTAAGAGATCCCTGAAGGGCTCTTAAGGCTCATTAAGGATTCCCAGTGCATTACTACTAGCTGAATGTGAATTAGCATTATGCTGATTTCACCTCCACCCTGCGTGTTTACCATCGTCTAACCGCCGGTCTGTGAGTGTGAGTGCTACCGTTCCTTCATCCTCACTGTGAACCTCCTTTTCCCAGAGGGCCGAGGACTCGTCGGAGGTCCACGACAAGCTGAACGACAAGGTGGAGCGACTCAAGTCCGAGCTGGTGGTCTTCAAGAGTCTGATGAGCGATGTAAGTGTGACGTGCCTCCTCGTCATCCTCCAGCCTCCTCACCGGAGCACCGGTGGCCAGATACAGTGTATAAACAGTGAAAGGCCTCGCACTCGCCGTGGAAAGTGTCCACCGACCCCACAAAACAGTGGAAGTTGCAACGTTGCATTAATGCTTAAAATACACAGAGGACGGGTGTGTTCTACAGATTGCTATGTTTAAAAGTGAAAGGGTTGTCATTAAACCTGGGTCTGGGCCCCCAACACCCATCTACATAGTTTTGGATTCCAGCACGGGGGAAACATCTCATGCCACAAACAGCAGGGAGGTTCCAAGACAAGCATTCATTGAATAGCTGGCCGCTGTTTGGTAGGAACCTATAAATAAGTAGTATTTGAAGAGGACTTCCTGGTCTACACAGTGCTGCATTGTGTCTGGGCAGCGGTGCTGTGGTGTGATATATAGCCGTGGAGTGATGGATATACTGCACCCTGAAACTGGTCCCGGTGTGTGCGGAGAACACACAACTCCTCCTGTCTGCATCTGTACAATGTATATACTGTCTCTAAATATATATATACTGCATATAAATCCCTTTCTCTCTGTAACCCACAATATTGGTGTGTGAATAAAGATGAAGGTAAGTTAAATGTTTGCGTGTTAGGGTGGCTGTCAGCTGTCATCGTGATTAGACCGCATCCTGTGTTTGGTGTGTATTATTGATGGTGTCTTTGTTATGACGTACTTGGAAAACTACGGAGCGGTGCTTGTCAAAGTCGAGATAATTGCAAGCATTTGCGTGCAAGCGTAGAGGACTTGGATTGGCTGTCAATTTGCCGTCCAATGAAAAAGATGAGAAATTTGATGTCTAAAAAGGTCTAAAAGTGTGTGGTCTAACACCAGCATGGTCATTGCTTTCTAACATTTTGAACGTTTCATCTCGTGAAACGTTCCGAAAGTGAGTCGAACTAGCCGATGTTTTAGGATGTTTTTTGGTCGGTGAGCGATTCACCGCCGCCTAGACCGGTAGATCTAGATTTGTCCTCATCTTCTTCTTCTTCTTCCTCCTCCTCCTTCCTCTTCCCTTTTGACCATTGCAGCAAATGTCCACCCTGGACTCCAAGATCCAGGAGAAGGCCATGCGGGTGGACATGGACATCTGCCGCCGCATCGACATCACGGCCAAGCTGTGCGACGTGGCCCAGCAGCGCAGCGCCGAGGACATGTCCAAGATGTTCAGCCTCACCCCCGCCCGCTCACTCCCAGAGAAGGTGAGTGCCTAGCTGTGGTGCCGAGCTAATACGGTGTCGACCTCAACCGTCAGTCACTATTACATTTACATTTCTACTACTCGTATTGTGTGTATATAGTCGTAAGATTAGAGTCGTCAGCAGAAAGGGTCAGATTTTGAAACTAGAAACTAAATTTTCCCCCCAATCAGCTCCCACTCTCCTGATGTTCTTCCCGCCTTTGAGAAGGGTTTCATGCACCTGTGATTGACAGGCAAGATGGATTCCCTGAACCAATTCAGGAAAGGGTTGCCGTGATTGGTCGGAAATTAGCCGGAGCGGACTAAAATGTGAACCGTCTCATACAGGCTCAGTCAACTGGAATCTCGAAGCATTTCACTCACTAATAACCGATGGACCACACGGTGTGGCTCTATCAGCTCGATTTATTGGCTATAATTGAATTATCCGAATAATATATAAAAATACATTCGATGATCGGCCCATAATTAATCCGACCCCATATATGTCTGGTATAAATGTAAATGTAAAAAATGCCCTAAATATAAATATATATTTTGCATCCCTATTTTTGGTTTTAGGAAATGCAAATGCTGCATAGTAGTTATTGACCACGACGTAGAATGACACTTTGCATTGCATGTGGAGCTATGATTGCTTCAGTGTTTAGACAACCAGAAAGGAAAAATCATTACTTGGGGCGCGCACACACACACACACACACACACACACACACACACACACACACACACACACACTCTCTAAGATCTGTACCTACATGTATGCTAGTATACACACACACACACACGAACGCACACACACACACCTCTATATCTATACATATGCAAGTATGTACACACACACTAAAATCTATATCTACATGTATGCCAACGCACGCACACACAAACAAACAAACAAACAAACAAACACACACACACACACACACACACGCAGGGCCCAATAAAGCGCTGATGCTGCAAGGTTATCACATTGCATTGACACCGCTGGCTCACAGCCACCCATGAATCCTCTGTGTGGACCGGCCCAGGGGCCTCATAACTGTCGCGCTTTTCTGACAGCTCGTCTGGAAATGTTGAATGTGGTTTATTTTTGTTTGCCCCCCCCCCCCGCAATGCAATGCATTGAATCACGGCTGTTTTGGACAAATAATGGAGTTTTAGCGAGACACTTCAGATCTCTCCGGTTAGAACCGATCGGTGGGCTCAAAGTGATGTATGATGAGGCAAGCTGCCCATCTCTGTCCACTAACCCCCCCCCCCCCCCCCGAGGTACTTCTAACATCACAACAATCTTTTCATTCGATCATCTATCACCACTTCCTCCATTTAGTTCATTTTACCCTTGCCATGTTGGTCTCATGAGATCAGCAATGTCCTTTTTCAAGAGATAGCTGGGAGTACAATACACAAACCGGGCGTTTAGACTGAGGACATTTGCTGGGGGCGTTTATCCAGGAAGTTTGTGTTTTCCAGGGCGCCGCGGCGTGCTGCCGGAGGAAAGAGCCCCAAGTGTTGTCCGACGAGGAGAACTCGGAGATGGACGCCGACCCCAGCACCTCGGAGGAAGAGGCCCCGGGGCCGATGAACATAACGGACGAAATGAAACGAATGCTCAACCAGCTGTAAGAGCACACAACACACACACACACACACACACACACACACACACACACACACACACACACACACACACACACACACACACACACACACACACACACACACACACACACACACACACACTGAACAGATACCTCTCTTAACACCGCCGTTACTGCCTTTGAGTTATCGTCTAGGCTGGGGCCTGGTGCCCGACAAGTATTGATGCAATCCATTGGTTTTTATCTGGACTGTCTGCCCATACAATAGCTGTATTAGTTTGTTTAGGGCGTCGTTAGACCGACCACGCCATAGATCTAGAACATGCTTCAATTAAAAAGCAATGATGTTTCATTGACAGCATCAGCTTTTCATAATGAAGATACTCTCTAAAACGGATACATTTCCCCTATCCGTGCATCTTTACACAATGGCCTCCTCATCTTTCTATATCCAGATACAAAATCTCTCTCTCTCTCTCTCTCTTGCTGTCTCGCTCTCTCTCGCACACACACACCCCACATCCTGCGGCTCAATCCGTCTCCTGCAGTGTTGATGCAATCGGTGACGGTTGTCCCATTCCGCTCCTTTACCCCCCTCTAGTGTCTATACAGCGTCACGCACGCTAAATAAACACACGACCTCAGCAGAAAGCCCCAGGATTCAATAAGACATGTTGTGTGTCTTTTCCTCGCCTTGTTGTGTGGCTGAAATGTGGGGGGTTGGAATAGAGCACTGAATGCAATGGGGTGTGATTGAAATCAATTGTCTGTGTAATTAGATCTTGTGTTCAACTTTCACTGTACAATCCTAGAAGAAATCGGGGGGCTTAATGTCACTTTATTTACCATCGCTTTACTGTCCTAAAGAAATGGGGGTTGACGTCACTTTACTTAACGCCACTTTACTTAAAGCCACGCTACTATCTTAAAAGGAATGGGCTTAATGTCAATTTATGTAACCCTAACTACTTAACCCTAACCCTTTTAACCATCCTAAAGTAAATGAGGTGCTTTAACATCACTTTACTTAACATCACACTTCACTATCCTAAAAGGAATGGGTGCAGACTTAAAATCTGCACACGCACAAGGACAAAGACATTCCCGTTTATATCAGAAGCCTGTCTTCTTCACTGTTCACTTTATAGGAGTTCAATTATTCTTGCACTTTGAATGGCGACTGAGTAAACATGGACGTAAACAAAGCGAAAACAAAACTCGATGAATTGACTACTTCACTGATAACTTCTCCTGCGACTTGAGGTTGAACAATCAATCATACATCATGACACTGTGTAGAAAGAAACACGGTCGATTAAAATCACAACTTTTATGCCATTACAAATGGCGGGGAAAAATGGCCGCCACCGCATCTGTTGTGTTTGACTCCATCCAAACCTTTTCTCTACTTTCTTCACCCTGATGACCTTGCTTCACCGTCTTCCTCTGTGGATGTGCTGAACATCGTGGCTCTTCTTCTTCTTCTTCCTCCTTTTCCTCCACCTTCCCCACCGCTCTCCTCCCCCCCCCCCCGCCCCGCCCCGTGTTCTGTCTCCTCCATCCTCCCTTCCATGTCCTGGGCCCCACGCAGACATTGTTCAGATAACTCGTTTGTTGCCAGGCGGGAGACGTTCGAGATCGATGACGACTGCGACAGCCTCACGTGGGAGGAGAACGAGGACACACTGTTGCTATGGGAGGACTTCACCAACTACAACGTGCCCGGCAACAGCAACGGCAACGGCACCGCGGCGATGACCGGTCCCGCCGACGGCGACACCGAAGGCCAAGACCCTGTGAGTCTCTCATCAGAGATAGTTTATAGACTGTACCTGATACCCAAAAACGCAAGTCATTCCCAAGCTACGATGACCGGCCGCCAATTCTCTCTCTCTCTCTCTCTTGGTTGTTTTGTTTACCTTCAGAATTCACAAGATGCCAGCCTTGGCAGCCTCATCAATGAGACGGAGTCGCTGTTCAAGACCCGAGAGGAGGAGTACCACCAGACCATTGGACAGATTGAGGTACGTGGTTCAGAGAGAACAACGGCATGTTTCATCAGCCTTCCAGATGTCGATAAAAACAAATGACACCATTTTAGTTTAATCTCCCTCGTCTCAAAACTTCAAGCCTAGAAGTGTAGCTGTCACACTTGCTATATTCTAATATATCGTCACATCTAGCCTGCATTTGGCAGACGCTTTTGTCCAAAGCGACCTACAATAAGTACATCTGTCCAAAGAGAGTGAAACCACAATATATATCACCGAGAACTAGTCTAAAGCACTCATAATTGCTGCTAGGTTACTCAAGTGATAAGGGACTACTGCTACACACGCTCACGGTGACCATCACATGACCATCGCATCCTTCCCCCGTCCCCCCACAGATGGAGCTGGCCACGGCCAAGAGCGACATGAACCGCCACCTCCACGAGTACATGGAGATGTGCAGCATGAAGCGCGGGCTGGACGTGCAGATGGAGACCTGCCGCCGCATGATCAAGGGCGGCCGCGACTCGCCGTCTGTCAGCTCGGTGGCCAGCAGCGACTCAGGGAACACCGATGAGATCCAGGACGAGATCTTGGACAAAGAGGCCGAGGCCGAGGGCCCCGTTAGCTGATGTCCGTCCTTCCGTCCCCTCCCGGCCCGGGGCCTCACTTCCAAACCCACCCCCCATCCCCATCCCCATCCGTGGCCTCCTTGGAGGAAGGAGGGTGGGGGGAGGGCGGGAGGGTGTTTGTAGCCTTGGTCCAACGCTCCACAAATGGCTCCATTGCGAGCTCCACTGTGTTATGGGATGTGACCCAATCTCCAATTCCGGCGAGGGGAGGCGTGGGGTGGGGGGGCGGGGTTACCCCATGAGGGTCCCCCCCACCACCCCCCACCTCTTCTCCTGCCAACGCAGGTCTCGACTCGGTGCTTACACTGTCTGGTTGTTGTTGTCCATGGCGACGGAGGCATGGCCATTTGCTTCCCAAAGCAAAAGGGGTGGTGGATGCAGTGTGTGTGTGTCTGTGTGTGTGTGTGTGTGTGTTTCCAAGCTGTGCTCACTTCCTCACCGCTGCCTTGCGGGTTCCTCCTGATTGGCCCTCCACCAAAACAACTCAAGCAGGGTCGACAGTCCCCAGATATATACGTTTTCTCCCAGAGGGTAAATTCATTTCATGTCATTTTCCGTCACACCAACCGAAAATAATACTTTCAGCGCAGTAGGGATCATGTGTATGATCCCTACTGCGCTGAATCTATTATTTTACTCCTACATGGTTATGTATTTTATTATCATTATTATTAATACATCTTATCGTATTCTGGTAAAGAAAATACACACACGTTGTTGCCACTGCATTAGCCTCGACATATGAACTCAATTCAGATGCAGGGTGATGATATATCCAATGCCAATCATGACATTGAGAACCTAAAAATGTCTTCTGCCAGAGGATTATTATAATTAAAAAGAAAAATGAATGAATGGAAAATATAAGTGTTTTAAAAGCCGTTGTTTACTGAGGAAACGCTCCGGGTTTGGCCAAACGACTGGAGGACCGGAGCACACAGCCTTCTGCTGCATCGATGCACTAATCCAAGTTCTATGCAATTTAGCTGGCCTTATGTTTCTGGATTCGCTTCCCACCCTCCCGTCTAAACCCCTGATATACTTTAAGCCTTTTTCTTAAGCAATGCAGGTGTTTTGTATGTATCGTTTTGGGAGCCAACGTTTTTTTAAGGATGTGTAAAATAAATCTTGAGGCATGGGATATCTTTGTTTTGTTTTTTTCCGTAGAGCAATAGCAATTATAGCTGGAACAGTGGCTCCTCGTTGGGATGTGAAAAATAGATATATCCCGTGACATAATAAACACCGTTCTCAAACCAAAGATCATACTTTTAAAAAGCCTTTTAAGAGTTCATGAAGCAGTTCAGACATGTCATAGAATTATTTATAACAAAAGGCACATACTGTATTAGATATTCCAAACATGATATTGTGAGAAACAGATAATGATACTATTTTTATTTCATATTTTTTAAAGCTAGTCTGTTGATCTCATGATAAGTTACCCCATGCATAGAGACCATCATTTCATTCCTGACCAGCAGGGGTCACTGTTCCAGAAAACGATCCCCAAAGTATCCAGCTTGTGATGTGATGTTATACCCCAAAGGCCTTTCTGTTCACCTTGTTGCACATGCAACACATTGTGTTTTCTTAAGAGTTCGCTCTTTTACTGCTTTTTAATGGTATGTGTGTAAAATAGCGACTGATGATTGCATGGGGAGGGGAGCGGTTTTCCAAACGTGTGTACATTACGTGTGGTTGTGCTGGACCCAAGACAAGTGCTGCTTCTGTGTAGAAGTTGTAGTGATGCAGAATGTAAATGTCCACACCTCTGTCCTCACGGCAACACCAATGGATTTTAGTTGCTTTTTATATATCCTATGTTTAAACCCAACAGTTGCAATAGTGTGCTTTTTTATTTTTATTTTTAAATCAAATGTTCCAAATGGATAGTCGTATCTTGTTTCACTTGTTTTTTCTTTGAAACCATTATTTCATGTTTTATCAGATATGATTTGATCCAAGCCATTTGCATATGTTGTCCTTTCAGTTATGCGTCTCCACTTATTTACCAGGAGTATTATCAAAGGATCGTTTCATACTTTGTCCACCGTAACAAGCGATTTCATGAAACGTTAAAAAGGAGAGACGGCCTTATTCACAGCGAAATGTCTCTCACACCATCACGTCCATGAGAAACCAGCCTGACCAGTAGCAAGAGAGCCATGCTTCGTACTGTACTTTGTGAAATCCCAGTAGTCTGGCATCATACAACAACGCAACGTTAGCAACCGTGTGGCTATAGCTCTCACCCCCAAAAAAAACTACTGTTTACCTACAAGATTGTAACCGACTACACTCCGTTCTGGCTGTCTGATCTGCACACACTAACCAGCCGACCAAAGCAAAATGTGCATCACTACATGAAATATACCAACTATGTTCCACGACCCGCCTAATTCATAAAGAAACAAATGCTGTGAACGCAGTGTTTTGCCATTTTGTCTCTCTACCACAACAAAGTGCTTCTCTTCCCTTATTCAGTTTTTCATTTAAGTTGTCTCACACTAACCCTTGCAATGGAAAGGATGACGGATCAATCATCCGAGTTCACAAGTACAGGCAGACATGCGTACACCACGTGGTCTTACTGGGGGGGGGGTCGCAGCATGTTGGAGTTCCCGCCACGCCCGTGTTCAGGTTCTGCAAACTGTACAGCGTGCAAGCGGTGGAGCGGACGGATTTGAATATTTCTAATGATTAACAGTGGGGGTTTTATACGACTGCTTTTTAATATATTGTTGTTGGGATGAAATGGTTGATTGATCGATGACTTTGATGACGCTGTCTCATGTTAATGTTTTTTTCGTGTATGCGACACAACGGCATATGTTTGCTGTTATTGAGTAACATAAAGATTTACCTGGTCTAAGCTATTATGACTTTGTTTTCATAAAGGAGGTGCAGCAATACTAATAAATGTTGCCATATTTTTGGTAGAATCTACTGAGCAAGCCTTTTCTTTGTATTAGCAAGACAGAAGCCATGCTGGTGTTATTTCTGTGACATACGTCTTCCATCACCATTACTTCTTTTAATCCGCTTAAACAAATTGCATTCATTTATCCTCTGGGTGGTTCAGTTCTTCCTCTGGGTCAAATTTTGTTTAACAGGAAAAAAAACAAAATAAAAAAAAACAAAGAATGTATTTGGGTAAAATGAATAAAATGGTGGATTGAATTAAAAAAAAAAACCCAATCTTGTTTTGTCATCTTTCTGCCTCAGATATTATCTTACATTATGGTGTACACGTTACACAACAGACTATGTTTTTGTTAAGTCCGATTATTAAGTAGTTTTAACGAAAAACATGGTCTGCTATCGAGTAATTTAAAAAAGAAACATTTTTCCATGGAACAATGTCTCCCTAC
This sequence comes from Coryphaenoides rupestris, assembly GCA_002895965.2. Lineage (NCBI taxonomy): Eukaryota > Metazoa > Chordata > Actinopteri > Gadiformes > Macrouridae > Coryphaenoides > Coryphaenoides rupestris. The sequence goes on along the minus strand of PIJE02001232.1, from coordinate 90,275 downwards.
TGTCTGTTCTATTGCATAATCAGTTGCATAAATTGTTAAATCATAAAGCTTCTAAATCAGTGCAGTCTACTATCAGTAGACTGTGGTTCAGGATATCAGTGCAGAATATGGTACAAAGAAAAGTCAATTTTATTTTATTATACACATCTTATTGGAATTGTTTTCCAGACAAATAAAAAATTGATAAACACTGCTAAAATGTCCCAAACAATGTGCAATGAAAATGTTAAAAGACAAGGTGCTGTACTATGCAAGACCACTGGGGTTGGACTTAAAATAAAATCAGCATTTAAAATACACAAATACATTTTTATTGCAGAAGAGGAAAATTACACAGGGTCAATTCCAGACTGGCTCACAATATCCAGAACGGAATTGAAGACAAAATAGTTTAGTACAGTTTAATACAAACATTTAAAATAATATAAAACAGTCTAGGCATGGACACAGGTATATTTCCTGTATATATACACAGGAAAAAGCAGCAGTGGTGTCAAGCTTTACAAGAGAACCCTGTAAGTGACTTCATTCACAGCCCCTCGTTGAGGAACACCAACCTCTTAGCCACGCCCTGCTCACCGTAGCGCTCCTGCAGCTGCTGGCGAGCCTCGGGGTCAGAGGTGAGCAGGAGTCCGTCGTCACAGCGGCCCCAAAAGGGCCCCGTGGCAGAGTCTGGCTTCATCAGGAGGGCCAGAGCGGCACTGAAGTCCCCGCTGGTCTTCAACAGAGCCTTGGTCACGCTCACCAAGTCCTGAGACAGGAGCAGGGGTGGAGAATGGAGATATGAGGGTGGAGATGTTACACACACACAGACACACACACACCACACACACACAGGCTGGTTATATGGTAATATATGGTCCTATGGTATAATATGATATTTTTAGCTACCAGAATGGAAGAAATCAAATGTTTTGCATTTAGATTTATGCTTTTGTCACACTTTTGTCCGAAGAGACTTACAATAAGCACATTTGAAGGTTACATATTTGTTTTAACATGTAATAAGTAGTTTGTGCAATGCAGATCCTCGGTGCCGAGTTGTAACACTAGTGGTCTGGGTGATCTAGCCCTTCTTCTTAGCCCTCATCATGCCTACATGAGGGCTTTTAATAGAAAAAGAGCAGGAAAATATGTGGTTCTGTACGCATCACCTGTTTCGTCTGCTTAATCAGTGCTGTGATTTGCCGCACGTCCTCCGTCATCTGCACCTGGGACAGCGACACCACCGCCGCCGCCGCCTCCTCCTCCTCCTCCTCCTCACTGATTGGCCGAGGGACAGCGGGGACCGCAACGTCCGCGCAGCCCATTGGCTCGGAGCCTTCCTCCTGCTCCAAATCGCTGTCTAATAGGAAGAGGTGGGGCTTGGGGGACGCGCCGGTTGCCATGGCCGGTTCAGGCGCACCCGTCGACGACGTGGAGGCCGTCGATCTGAGAGTCTCTGGGATGTCCTCACACGCCTCCTCGTAGTTGGACTGGGAGACAGAGCTGGCCTTTAGTTCAACTGGGTTATTGTACAGCAAGGGACGGGTGCACCTGGTACTGGAAGCTTTGAATAGGATATGCCGTTTACAATTAAACGGTTGACGTTTGGGACACCATGACTAAACAATTTGATTATAGACTGCACTCTTTGAAGACAGACAGTAATATACCCTTAACAGAATCAATACTACTCATGTTGTATACAAATATTGGTATTGATAAACGTCAAATTTGTATCGGGATAGTGGTCCAACCTACTATAAATCTATACTGTAACTTGTGGTCCTAACTTCCTCCTACAACTATATAACTTCTCCTACCTCGCAGTCAGCCATGAACTCTTTACTCGCCATCTCCAGGACGCCCAGTTTTCCCTTCTCCTTCCTCTTCCCCCTAGTCTCCGCCTCCACCTGGACCGCTGGGTTAGCGCTGCCATCTGAGGGAAACACGTTAACGCGGGCAAAGTGTGAAAATGGTTGTCATGGTTACAATAAGCATAATACACCGGCATGTGCGACAGTGGGAGAAGGGGCTCCACATAAAGGATGCGCAGCAGTGACCGGCTGAGTGGATACCCGAGGTGGGAGTCTGACCTGCCGATTGGTTGCTTTCTGGTTGCGGCAGGGGCGGGGGACGGGGGCGGGGACAGACGTGACCATGGCAACCTTGCCGACGTGGACGCTGTGGGAGAGCTGTGGGGCGACGCTGCTCTGGCCCTCTTCCTGGAGGGCGTGTCGGCCGGCGGTGGCATGTCGGGGAGCAGCCGGCGGCGGATGGCTCGGCGCTGAGACACAGTGGGGGAGGAGGTGACCACCGGCGCCCTCACGGGCTTGGGTGTCAACTTCTCCTCCTTAAGCGACTTGGCGGGAGACGAGGTGTGCTGCGGGGGGGCATCGGAAGCTTGCTCCTCTTCCTCCTCGCTTGCTGGGTTATCGGGGCCCCCGACGTCTATTGGTGGGTCGTCGGCCTGCTGGTGGTCTGGCTGTTGGGACATGAATGTTAGTCCCGATCAAATGCACTCGCATATCCATGAAATGCTTACACTCACCTGCACCTCGTTGTACTATTAATGTCAGACTGGAACGTATGATGAATGGTAAACGTACCACTTCATAGCATGCCAATATGACACCTAATGCACAATTGGCACAACTTTATTAGATCTGACCCCCTCCCTCACGCATGTACAGTATATTACATATACACATATATATGATGAGTATATTTGGGGCGGCAGTAGCTCAGGAGGTAGAGCAGTTGTCTGCCAACCGGAAGGTTGCTGGTTCGATCGGCAGGGCTCCGCCTAGCTAAGTGTTGAGGCGTCCCTGAGCAAGACACCTAACCCTCCTGACGTGTTGGTTGTTACCTTGCATGGTTGGCACCGCCGTCAGTGTATGAATGGGTGAATGTGAGGAAACTGTGCGCTTAGGATAAAATCTCTATATAAATGCAATCCATCCATCCATATTTCTTGGATGTATGTGCCGGCGGTATGTGGCGTGGCAAGCATACGTTTCAGCCCCTGGATGCATGCTGTTTGAAGCGGGACACATAGGAGTGTATGAGGATGACAGTGCACCGTGTTAAACTGTGCCCACAGCTCCAGCGCCCCCCGCGTTAGTCCTTGTGCAGCCTACCGAGAGCAGCTCCGGGAATAGCTTGTAAAAGTGCTGTTCACAGCAAGGCCGCGCAGCAGGGAAAAGTTAATGCAAGAAGAAAAAACCTCTCCCAAACGCTCCGAGCTAGACGATCTTAAGACACTTTTTTTTTTAATAAACACTTTTGGCAGTTGTGGCAGGGTGTGTCCCGTTTCCATCTGCCAAGGGCAAGACAAGTGTACAAACCCAGTAGCAACATATAATAATGATTGTTGGCCAACTGTTCAAAGCAGCGTTACCTGCGCCAAGTCTGAAGAGGTCAAGTCCTCTGAAGAGGAGGCCGCCGTGTGTTCCGGGGAGGAGCCTGCAGCGCGGGGTGGCTCCTGGCGCTCTGCCGTCTGGGAGGAGAACACATGAAGCAGACGAGTCACACACGGCCTCGCCAAAACACACACGCACGCACACACCAATCGTACACCCCACAGTTGCCAGACAACCTGCTGGTGTTCCAGTGTAACCTCATGTAATGTTGGAGAAGGAATGAGCGTTTAGATTTGTCTGCTGCACTTTTTAAATCTCTCTGTATCCCTGTTGGAATTATACCATCTGATGCTACCATTCTGTGAATCTTGCCTGGCCAGGGACTAGCTATCAGCTAACTACAGCTGGATAGCTTAAATGACTGCAATGACATTAGGAAGTTGAACAGTGTGTCAACTTTTGAGCCTTAGCCCATATGGTAAAACAAAAATCATATTACGAATATTTTGACAGACTTTGCGATATGATCCTCTATTAGGGAATGGCCATTTTTCACAATTTTCATTTTCACTGAAGAAATTATTCAAATCATGATTTGTTGGGGTCTGTACCAAACAGTCCAGGGCATCTCTGCAGCACTCCAGTTCTTTATATATTTACATACGTTTACATTGAGTGCTTATTCTAACCTATTCTAATCTTTACGTACCAAGTTTCAAGTTTCAAGTATTTTTATTGTCACTTCACAGTTTACACGTGAGTATAAGCAGTAAGTGAAAATCTTGTGTGCAAAACGCCCGACAGCCGACAGTAGTTATAAAAGAATACAAAATAGAAATAGAAATAGAATAGAAATTCTGTATAAAATAAAATAAAATAAAATGTACAACAAAATATCCAGGGGAGCAATACACATATAAATCAATGCACTAAAATATACATTGTTATATGCTGACATTCACAGAATGTCACAGAATACCTTCTCAGACAGTCAACACAACACTAGCACCAGCAATTAGCACCAGGACTAGCACTAGCAGTAACACTAGCACTAGCAGTAACACTAGAACTAGAACTAGCACTAGCACTAGCAGTAACACTAGCACTAGCAGTAACACTAGCACTAACACCAGTACTAGCACCAACACTTAACACGACTACCAGCACTGGCACCAGCAGTAACACTTGCACCAGCAGTAACACTAGCACTTAGCACCAGGACTAGCACTAGCACTATATTGTTGTTTCACTCTTTCGACAAATGTACTTACTTTACATTACACATTTTTCTCATGCGATCTGGACATTGCACTTGTCCACATTGCGATAGTATTATAATATTTCAATGAATTGTTCAGCCCTAGTACACTACAAACATTCTATTGCTATCCTACTAGCTGGGGGACGGCAGGGGTGCTTTACCTTGGGCTCTCCGGTCCTCCTGCGGCCCTCCCCTGGGCCCGGGGCGGCACGGTCCCACAGCTTGTTCATGCAGCGGTACTTCATGGACTGCCAGCTGTGGCCGGTGACGTGCTGACGCTCCATCTCCTGCCACATTACGTTGCCCTTGAGGCGGTCCGCACGCGTGGCCACGTAGTCCATGATGGCCGCGTCCTCCTCTGCGGTGTAGGGGCTTCGACCTTTTGGGCGATCAGGCAAAAAGAATACGAGTTGGTAAAAGATACATTAGAACATAGATAATATTATTATAATTACGATTAACTTGTTGTATGTTCATACGTCATGGCACACAAAACGTTACTTTACTGTAGCCATTGTTTACCATCTTGCATGTTCGTGCGCCATTTTGGAATAGTACTTGGCCAGTGTGTTGTGTGTGTGTGTCTGTGTGTGTGTGTGTGTGTGTGTGTGCTGCAACCCACTGCTGTGCCATCTGTCTCTTAGCCTATCGTTGCTGTTTTCCCAGCCAAGGGTTAACCTCCCAATCATGAGTGCTTCACACTTGTTCTACTCAAATCTCACTGTACCGTCAGTGATGTATTGTAGGCAACTTAGCAATTACGAAACTCGTTCTAGTCGTCTCATAAATATGAACGCTCGAAAACAGCTCTATTCCCATCTTTAGGTACCACAGCGATATATTGCTGTCTCCTTCAACAAATGTACTCTAACCCTAATACTAAATGAAAATGTAAATGTATTTCACTCTCTTTAGACTACTTTACCTACTGTAAGTCGGTTTGGATAAATGCCCTAAATGTAAATATTACCAACTATGATTAGATTACCGTCAATGCATGAAGTCTCACCTTATTTTAAACAGAATCAGAAACAGCTTTATTGCCTTAGTTTTTGCAAACAAGCAATGTACTTTTGTGAAATTGGTGCATAACATTGAACATTAAACAGTATTACGGTATATATTACATAGAATTGTAAGGCAGTGTATTGCCCAGTCAGAGACATTATTAATCATATGAGGAATGAAAGAGACAAGCTGCCACCTGTGCCGTTGGTCTTGGCCGCCCTCTTCTTGGTGAGAGGAGGGTTCTCCTTCAGCCGGTAGTCCTCCAGCTCCAGCTGCTCATTTTTCTCCACGCAGTCGCGGACATATTGAACAGACACATACCTGGACACACACACACACACAGTCAATTATGCATTATAAGTGTCAACTATGGGCAAATAAAACAGTCCACTCCGTTATATCAGTGTGTTTGACATTACTGTGTGTGAATTTCACCTGAACTTTAGAACAAGATCCCAAGTCAGAATAGATGTAGACATTTTTAACTTTGGTTAATATCAAAAGCAATAAGGTATATGTACTGATTGGGTGTAGCCAACCGCACTGCATTCAGTTCAGATGATGACACGCCTCATCGAAGAGATCTAGAAGCTGCTAAAGTTGTTGATTGATTGATGATTAATTTCTAAAGGCATATGACCTCCACAGATGTACCCTTGACCTGTCAGCCAAGCCACTTGACTGACACAACTTAAGCCTTAAAAGCTGCACCTTACCAGTGGGCCGTGCTCTCCGTGACAGCGCCCGTGTCTTTGGGGTCCACCAGCAGGATGGCTCCGGGCTCCTGGGCCCTGCACACCAGACCCCCGCCCGCCTTGATGAGGGGCTGCAGCTCCACCTTGGCGGGGCCGGGGCACAGGAAGAACCGCATGGGCTCACCGTCCACCGTCAGGAAGAGCACCGGGGACGTGGCTGGCGGCTGACCCGCGACCTGAAGCTCCGGTTTGGACAGCATCGTGGGCGCCTTCGAACAAGCAAACGGGGAGAGAGAGAGAGAGAGAGAGAGAAAGCTTTAGGAGACACTCGGAGCTGTTTGTTGTTCAGGGTGCTGATGGATGGAGGGAAACTACCCAGCATCATCAGCATCACAACACGTTTACATCAAAATGTCCGATGAGTGGCCGTTGAGTTTACTTCAAATGTGTTGACAGTAAAAACAACTGAATGACAACTCTAAAAACAAATACTGAATTAAATGACATCGTCGTAACCACATTCAATACCTCCACCGAATGACGAGGTTTTCGTTTTCTGCGACTCGGAAACATTTCCCGCTCCCAGCATCAAAACAAAAACCCGCAGCTCACTGCCGCTTACTGCGCAGGCGCACAACTCTTGTTCCTCGCTGTCGATTTGTTCGAGTAACTGCACTGGCAACACGTTACCGCCACCTGCCGGTTTTCACGTTAATGACACAATGACGCGCTATATACAGCACTGTATACTGTATACTGATTCACTGATTTTCCCAGCAGAAAGATCCCCAAATGCCACGGTGTACGTTTTCCACACGATACATAAACTATAGATATGAAAACAAGGGCCAAAACTATAATGCGCCACTTATATTTCGGTAACTAGATGAATAAACCAACAACAACTCCCAGGAAAAACACCGCCAACCGTTAATACACTTCAAAGGGAGGTACAAAAATGTAATGAGCACATCGGAAATGAAATAAAAGAACACAATGTATGAAAGAGGAGTCATCAAGTAGTTAATTATCCCCCTGGGTCAGGGTGCAGCAAGAGACATTTCCTGAACTGCAATTATTATTTAGACATAGTTCGGCACCTTATTATGCCGTTGCATGCATCGAACAAATATTCCTGCCCCGACACATCATTATCCACAAGGCTTTTACAAATGCCAGCTTTAAAACATAACCGTCATTAAACTGTTAAAACCTCCATGACCTTGGCTCCACGCGCATTACTGACAGCAAGTGATTGACCTCAAACTTTCCTTGGCATCTGCCTGTCCTCCTAACCATCTGAAACAATCAATCAATGAATTAATAATAGGCTTACTTTTTCCTCTGTGTGCCTTTCTTAATGATGGTGCTATGGTGCTGCAAGCAGATAGGTTATAACCAGGCCTGCTGTGTGTCTTGCTTGTGCCCGGGGACAAGATGATCTCCCAAACCCCCCACCCCCCCCCACCACGCCCCCTGTCTGCATGGGTGCAGTATAGCATTTGCCATGATGCTGTGATGGTGGTACACTGCTAGCATGCTATCGCTATTTGAGTGTGTGTGGTGACCTCAGGTGTGCAGCTTCACCCAACCCCAGACTTTAAGTTGGGCCAGGTGAGGCAGCTTAAACCAGCCACCAACCACACACGCTCCACACTCTCTTATTGCAACTAATGCGTATGGACATAGGATTTTTTTTAAGGTATTTGTGCAAAATGTAAAACATGGATTCATAAATATGCATTTGTACAAATCATTGCACATTCATTAAAATGTAAATTTACAAGACACACATTAACTTTTACAAGACACCAGTTGTATGAAGAAGATCTTTATTAGTCCACACATATTGGTCACACAACGGGAAGTGGCGGCCGCCAAACACACACGCATGCAGGGAGGCCCGTGGAAATTTGTCCTCTGCATTTAACCCATCCTGCTGCCCCTCGAGGGGCATCTCGACGGCCCCCGGGGACCAACAGCTCCAGGTTTTACATCCACATCTTGGTCAGGGATGTGGACAGGAGAGGCGATCTTCACATGTTTTTTTAATTGGGGTTCTTTTACTCCGTAAGGAGACCCCTCGGAGCACGGGGAGAACATGCAAACTCCACACAGAAAGGCCGGGAGATCACCCACCTGGCAACCCAGAGTCAATAGCGCCCCAGGCGGGAATCGATCCCAGGACCTTCTTGCTGTGAGGCAGCAGTGCAAGCACTGTGCCACCGTATCCTATTAGTATGAATAATTATGAGACAGATCTCTCTCCATAGGAGGTGGGGTTGTGGGGGTGGAATGGGAGGGGGATATGGGGGTGGTCAGTGAAAGGAAGGAGGAGGGGGCTGCGGCAGAAAGGTAAGTGTCTTTTCCATTTACTGTGTGCCTGATTGAAATGTAACCTCAGCATCTCCAGGAGCCAGACACAGACACCAGGTGGCCCCACCCAGAACCAGAGAGGATCATGAAGGCTCCATCGAGGCTGAGAGGGAGAGGGACCATCCTTCAGAGCACAAGGTTCACCACCAGGTCCTGCTCAGGGGTACACAGAGACAAATGACACCCATTACACCCACCTAACTGTCCCCCACTCTACGTTCCTCCTCAGGGGTTGTTCCTTCACCATTAAGGGAGTTTTCCTTGCCCTTTGTGAGTGCCCTGGTTAGGGGGTTGTCATAAATAGGGAGGCCAGGGGCAATTTTTACCTTTTTTTACATTTGCATAACTCACATAACTCACACACTACTTGAAATACACTAGTCATCTTTTGATATAAGAAACATATATGTACACTAATTAATATAAAAAATACAATTTATATATTTTCATGAATAAGCACAAGACTATAATATTAAATGTAATGCAAGGAGTCAGGGTGTTACAGTGATTGGGGGCAATTGTAACACTGAAAACATAAGTCACATCTACTGTATCTCAAATAAAAGCACACCTCAAAGTAATCACATTACTGCTGTAGTATCTAATAATGTAACTTTTTTGGATATAGTTTTTGTATATGGTTCAAATTATTTTAGATGTCAGGCATGGCATGCATTCAAAGCAAAAGTCTATTTCTATTTTTGCAGAAGACTGGGCAACTATTCTAGAGTTATTTGAATTGAGTTAAAAGCATATTTTACTCAAATACATTGATCAGCTGACAATGAGATCATGTGGAGATAATATTCATTACATTTTAAAACAGATGTAAAAGCAACACATTCTGTGACTATTTCATACAATTTCAAATGTATGATGACATACATTGTCCACATTTAGTTTATTTGTTTCAATTATTTATTCTATTTTGCCTTTACAACAAACTCAAGTTCGTTCCTAACTACATTCAAATATTACTCCCCGGAGCGGCGAGGGTCGCCCATCACAGGTCGCAGTACCTCTGAGCTGCCGCTACAGGCGCACATGGCGCTGTTCTTCGACTCCGTTCCATAATTGCTCAAACGCATTTGTTAATAGTTCCCACAGGGTCAAATGACAAGTATGCAGGCAGGCAGTGACGGATATTAAAGGCTCTAGTTGGAACATAAAATGTAAATACTGATTAACCAATTAATTGACGAATATAGTAGGCGATGATAGTGACAGAGACAACTGTAGCCGACTGCGGAGGTTTCCTATCTACTGCAGAGGGCGCTGTTGTTGTACTTTCATCATCATCATCTGGCGTGGTTCAGAAACACGCACTTCATTCAAACACATTCCTTGCCGACTTCAACAAATATTGTCAATAGTAAAAGCAAGAAGGTTAATTTCTAATCAGAGTTCTGTGTTTATGTTGTGGTGTTGCTTTGATGAATAATGTGGGTTCATTTGTGGGTCCTCAAATCCTGCAATCATTTGTCATTTTATAAACACAATGTTATTTGTTAGGCCTCTATGATTTCAGGACAATTAAAGTAACTTGGAAAATAAACTACTTTGACGTACTTTCCATCTGTCAGTCTTCAGGTCTAAATCTATTCTTCCGTTGTTTCGTAACACCCCGTCGACTCCAGAAAGGACTTTGGTTTCACACTCCCCCGCATGGCCGTGACTCATCATGTGTGGGCAATGTAAGGTGCCCACACATGGAAAGTGCATGCATGTGGCGGTCATCGCATTAATTGCTTACATTTCATAGATATTTTGGACTTGGAGACTCATGGGCTAGCGGAACTATTACAGCACTATTGTGTCGTAAGGATAACAGGCCTATATTCAACGCAGTCTTGCTCCCATCTCTGCACATATGGATGGTTGGGCGTCCATATGTTGGGTACCTCGTCATTTTTCAATGAGCACGGTAGTCCAATAGACTTTCAAGGAGCTCCCTCAACTAACCCTAACCCTAACTCTAACTCTAACCCTTACCCTTACCCTTACCCTAACCTAAACCCTAATCTCTAGCCTTAGATAAAACATCAAACTTCACATTGGTATTTCGTTTCGTATTATATCGCCCCATATCCACTGACTCCATGATCTCACATCATCTATTTCTGACGTTGAGGGAGCTCCTTGAAAGTCTATCGACTACCCTGCTGGTTGAAAAATGATGCTTAAGGGGTACCCAACTCACCACATGGACGCTTGGTCAGTGTCCTGTCCAAGCATCCATATGTGACGAGTTGGGAGTGAGAATGTGTAGCAATATTCATTCAACTAAATGCCTGTCAATGTATGCCATGGTCTTTAAAAAAAAGATTGCTCACAGGTCCGTTTTGCCTTGAACTAACAAAGAATCCCCAACAAAGAATCTGAACTGATAGCAGAATGCTATCAGTTCAGAGTTGACACTCCTCTCCTCTCTTGAAGGGGGGGGGGGGGGGGGGGGGTGGTCTCTGGAGGAATCTCCCAATAGTTTTCCACAAGAATCAACATGCATAAAACATCTCTCATAATACATTATCATCCTCTCTGGCTCAATGGAAGGTTTGGGTTGTATTTGGCTTTGTGTTCTATGATTGATCTACACTTGCACATATTTCTACATATTTGGATGTGTCACTGAGACCATAACCCGAGCAGGGGCGATACCTGACCCGGTTGAACCCAAAAGAACCAAAGCTTGACTTTTATGGCAACAAATCACTACAAACATGTCTGTTTGTGCTTCAGAGAGAGGAAAAATAAGCTATTGTCACCCTGTGTGGTACTGGTACATTTAGACAATGATTAATGAATGTCAACATTGTTCCCTGGGATTTGAATGTTTTCTGTAAAAACTCATTAATTACGTTTGGATGCACACACACACACACACACACACACACACACACACACACACACACACACACACACACACACACACACAGTAATTAACATTGTGCACAGCAAATTAAAACAAGTGGTAAATGGATTGCATTTATAGAGCGCTTTCCAACTCATCTGGAGCAGGTTGGTGTTGTGTGTCTTGCTCGACGCACACAGACGGGGATCGAACCAGCCCCGCCGCCCGCCCCTAAACCCCCCAACCCGTTGTAAATGAGGTAATAAAGATGTGTGCATGTGGGGTATGGGGCGCCGGCTGCTCCACCAGACTCATGTGATTTCTTTCCCATCAGACCAGTTCCCCTTAATTACGCCACCATGACATCATATCTACTTTTCCATCTGTCACCGGCGGAGTTGCCACAGAGCGTCCACGCGGCGCGGTGAGTCACTCAGGATGAATGCGCTTCACGGAGGCGGCGTGGCGTGCAACGCAATCTCCTGTCCTCACCGCCGCGCTGAGGACGCAACACGTACCAGGGGTGTGAAAGTGACCGACCAGGTTTAACTGAACTGAAGCAGCCTACTCTAATTGTCTGAGTGAAAAGGAACGTTTGCATAGTTCTTATATGACCTGGCTTTGACCTACACTGAACTAAAATATAAACGCAACACTTTTGTTTTAGCTCCAATTTTTCATGAGTTGAAAGCAAAGATCTAAGACTTTTTCTATGGACACAAAAGGCCTATTTCTCTCAAATTTTGCTCACAAACTTGTTATAAATCTGTGTTAGTGAGCACTTCTCCTTTGCTGAGATAATCCATCCACCTGACAGGTGTGGTATATCAAGATGCTGATTAGACAGCATGATTATTGCACAGGTGTACCTTAGACTGGTCACAATAAAAGGCCTCTAAAATGTGCACTTTTATCTTGAAAAGAGACATTTATCAGCACTGTATGGATGGAAGTATGGATTTCACAGATATGCAGGGGGGGTCAGAAAACCAGTCAGTATCTGGTGTGACCACCATTTGCCTCACGCAGTGCAACACATCTCCTTAGCATGGAGCTGATCAGGTTGTTGGTCTGTGGAATGTTGGTCCACTCCTCTTCAATGGCTGTGCGAAGTTGCTGGATATTGGCAGGAACTGGAACACGCTGTCGTATACGCCGATCCAGAGCATCCCAAACATGCTCAATGGGTGACATGTCCGGGGAGTATGGAGGCCATGCAAGAACTGGGATGTTTTCAGCTTCCAGGAATTGTGTACAGATCCTTGCAACATGGGGCCGTGCATTATCATGCTGCAACATGAGGTGATGGTGGTGGATGAATGGCACAACAATGGGCCTCAGGATCTCGTCACGGTATCTCATAAAATGCACCCGTGTTCGTTGTCCGTAGCATATGCCTGCCCATACCATAACCCCACCGCCACCATGGGCCACTCTAGTCACAACGTTGACATCAGCAAACCGCTCACCCACATGACGCCATACACACTGTCTGCCATCTGCCCGGTACAGTGAAAACCGGGATTCATCCGTGAAGAGAACACTTCTCCAAAGTGCCAGACGCCATTGAAGGTCAAGACCAGGTCAGGTCAAGTCAGGTCAAGACCCCGGTGAGGACGACGAGCATGCAGATGAGCTTCCCTGACAGTTTGTGCAGAAATTCTTTGGTTATGCAAACCAATTGTTGCATCAGCTGTCCGGGTGGCTGGTCTCAGACGATCTTGCAGGTGAAGATGCCGGATGTGGAGGTCCTGGGCTGGCGTGGTGACACGTGGTCTGCGGTTGTGAGGCCGGTTGGATGTACTGCCAAATTCTCGGAAACGAATTTGGAGACGGCTTATGGTAGAGAAATGAACATTCAATTCACGGGCAACAGCTCTGGTGGACATTCCTGCAGTCAGCATGCCAATTGCACGCTCCCTCAAAACTTGCGACATCTGTGGCATTGTGCTGTGTGATAAAAACTGCACATTTAGAAGATGACCTTTTATTGTGACCATATAGTGTGCAATAATCATCGCGGTCTAATCAGCATCTTGATATACCACACCTGTCAGGTGGATGATTATCTCGGCAAAGGGAAGTGCTCACTAACAGATTTAAACAAGTTTGTGAACTAAATTTGAGAGAAATAGGCCTTTGTGTACATAGAAAAAGTCTTAGATCTTTGCTTTCAACTCATGAAAAATTGGAGCTAAAACAAAAGTGTTGCGTTTATATTTTAGTTCAGTGTATTTCTGTTTTACAAATGTAAGATATTTATGTCAAATTTAATTTAGGAATTTTAAGAATTTAGGAATTCACTGAAACAATGAGTTTACATTACAAGCCAATTATTTTGTCGAAAATAATAGCTGTAGAAAAATAAGCTGTTGATGTATAATGAATAATACTAATGATATACGAACATCATTTTAGTAGTTGTGCGTCATCTTAAACAAAATGAAATGTATTCTGAACAAACGATAACCATCACCAAACAAAGAACCACATTCAACATCTTAAATACTTTAACTCACACATGGCATTGCATCCCACTCACACACAACTGGTGGGCCACATTAACATCTGCATCAACAAAACAAAACACACACACACACACACGCATGCGCGCGCACGCATCCCCCCCACTGGGAATAAGATTCCTGCTAGATGTCCAAACAAAGTTGATGACAGAAAGAAGCTGTATGGCTGCATGATGAATTGGACTTCCTTGTGTAAATTCTGAGTGCTATATTTGGACATGTGCTAACCACAAACATGCTCTTCTAAGGGCCGTTTGGAAGATTACTTGAGGAATCTTGGCTGGATGTTAGACAGCGGGGACCGGATGATAGCTGAGTCGCTGACACAGCACACAGCATGGATATAATCATCATCATCATTATAGAGGCTTATTTCTCGGTTAAGTCTCATTTTTCTATTCTATTCTTTTGTCTTTCTCTTCTTTCCATACCTCACTACTTCAACGTTCGTTCTCAGAAACACTAACAGGAAATATTATTTATAACACAGAATTTTGAACAACAATAATAACACCGAGACTAATTTGGAATAAAGATAAAATAAAGATAACAGATATTTATAAAATAGTTTATTTACAAAGTCTTTGTTCCCCACATAATCAAATGACTCATTTATATTTGAACCTCCAAAGAACAACTGTCAATTGGATCATGGAACCTTTTAGAAAATCATGGCTTTAAAAAAATATATATAACATAATTTCTGACATTGTGTAATCAATACAATCAATCAATACTTTGTTTTGCATAATTAAATTGAATATGGACACGAGATATGTTTGTATTTTACAGATATTACACAAATGACAAATTATACCATACATAACATATATATATATACCATATGCGCTGGTAATTTGTTACATAAATCCAATTCAGAAAACAGAAAACAGAAAACAGCACAGCCCAGACATAGTACAGAGAATTACCAAACTAATGCACAGAATCCAAGGTTAAAGTCCATATCAAATGCTTTTTATTGTGTATAAACAATGTCAAAGCTGCATGCAAATATTCACAGTGATATACAGTATCTCGTATTGCCTTGAGGAAGACACTTAATGTAGACCGCAACACTATTGACAACACATTTGGCAATGAGACTCCATCAAATGATTTTTTCATGGGACGATGAATCCATGAATTCTGCCGGGAGATGATTTTCCCTCCCTTGATGTGGTAAGATGCTCGTACGTGGAGCGAGCGAACCAATCATAAGACACTGATGACATATTTGAATCGGTGAATCTGTTTATGTGCATTTTGGGTGATTCGATAAAAATATCGATCCATCTTTGGTTCAAAGTTATTTTTTTTACCCAATCTGTCCCTGGTCTGTCCTTAGCCTGCTATCTATTCCGGTAATGCTATGGCGCATGAGATTCCTATTGGATCAAAAAATTTCCATCCTGACCCGGAAGTCTTGTCCACATCAACCCGCCCCCCCCCCCCCCGTCCCAGGTAACGCTGCTGAAGTACGGCGTGATCGAGGTGCTGATCATCCGCATGGCCCCGCTGATGAACAAGGACGGCACGCTGATCTCCTACGGCCAGATCTTCATGACCCGGGAGTTCCTCAAGAGCCTCCGCAAGCCCTTTTGCCAGATGCTGGAGCCCAAGTTTGAGTTCTCCGTCAAGTTCAACACGCTGGAGCTGGACGACAGTGACATGGCGCTCTTCCTGGCCGTCGTCATCCTCAGCGGTGGTGAGGGTCCCCCCGTCGGCTCTCATGAGTGTGTGTGTGTGTGTGTGTGTGTGTGTGTGTGTGTGTGGTTGGTGGCTGGTTTAAGCAGCCTCACCTGGCCCCGAGGCAGGCCGATTAGACTGGGTGAGGCTGCTGCATACCTGTGGTGCATTGGCCCATCAATGCACCACAGGTAAAAGCAGCCATCGCCTTGTATTCCAAATTCCCTTGCTGGAGTGTCCTATTCATGAAAATATCATATTATCTTATCTGCTTGTATTTACTGCCGATAAACTCACCAATCTCAAAGCACCTCCCAAATCTCAACATGTGTCATGTATGAGCAACTTTCTGGAATTAAAGTCAGTGAACCAGTCCATTTTTGATCCAGTTTTGATCCCCGGCTCCGCCTAGCTAAGTGTCCAGGTGTCCCTGAGCAAGACACCACCTAACCCTAACTGCTCCTGACGTGTTGGTTGTTACCTTGCATGGTTGACACCGCCGTCGGTGTATGAATGGGTGAATGTGAGGCAACTGTAAAGCACTTTGGATAAAAGCACAATATGAATGCAATCCATTTACATCGGTGAAACCAAAGGTATGCCGATGCAAAGAGTATTACCCAAGCTGTCTTTAGAGGTGCAATATTGGTGAGTTCATTTCCAGCAAATACAATCAGATAAGACTATATATATATATTCATGAATCGGGCACTCAACGGACGGAATTGCGACTAAGAGGTTGCGAGCGTCTTCTTAGTCGATTGCGGCTCGGAATCGGACTGTTCACTTTCTGGTATCTGCCAATGACAAACACCCTCCGCTGACTCTGTTGACCGGTGTGTCTTAACGTCCTCTGCCTCCCTGCCTCCCTCTCTCTCCCTCCCTGCCTCCCTCCCTCCCTCCAGACCGGCCGGGCCTGCTGAACGTGCGGCCCATCGAGCGGCTGCAGGAGACAGTGCTCCACTCCCTGGAGCTCCACCTGAAGGTCAACCACCCCGACTCCCTGCAGCTGTTCGCCAAGCTGCTGCAGAAGATGACGGACCTGCGGCAGATCGTGACCGACCACGTGCACCTCATCCAGCTGCTGCACAAGACCGAGGTGGACATGTGCTTACACCCGCTGCTGCAGGAGATCGTGAAGGACTTGTATTAGACATGACTGTGTGTCTGTGTGTGTGTGTGTGGGGGGGGGGGGGGGGGGGGGCCAATGGCGGGGGTTACTCGAAACCAACCGTAAGGGTTTTGTGAATGGAAGTAACAGGACATTGGCTGGCATGAACAAATAACTCGGTTATTGAGTAGAATGTTGACAGATAGACCAATTATTTTTTAATTTGAATGAACATATTTAATAACTCCATGTCTCCTCCTGGGTGATGTTATCATTTCGGAGTATTTCTAGGAAGTGATGTGTAATATAATACATTTACAAGGAACAGGGTTTCACGGCAAAGTGCCTTTTTATTAGTATGTGAACAATTTCCATTAGAAATTATGAGCTGTGGGTAAAGAATCGATTGTATGTTCATATTTTCTACCAAAAAGAAAAGAAAAAATATACATATCAAGGACATTCAAATACATTGGGTGTAAAAATGGATGACAAATTCTGCAAATCTCAAATTCACATTTCATGGTGACATTTGTTTGCAGTAAAACCCTCAAATTAAACTCAAAAAGTAATTCTCTTTCTTATTCTACTTGCTAATCAATCATAAATGTGTGGTTACTGGATTAACTTCACTTCATATCGCTTGTACATATACATTTTTTATCTATACACATAGATATATATACTATATCAGGCAAACTCGTTTTACTGGGAAAATCTATGTAGTTTGATGAGTTGGAGTCACCAGATGATGTACAACTGGAGTGTGAAATGTGCTTCGTCAGCGTGAACCAGTGTACGGTAACAATTGAGAGAGGTGGACCGAGACACCTCCCTCAAAACTGTGCAAAGTCATCTTATCACGGCCGAGTTTGAATACATGACAAATTAAGTGTAAAGTAAAGTGTAACTATTACCGACTGTGCCAACCAGAATGAACTTTGAAGCCTCACTCTGTTCAAAGAAATGTTTTGGACTGCTCAATGCGGTCTACATTAAGTGTCTTCCTCAAGGCAATACGAGATACTGTATATCACTGTGAATATTTGCATGCAGCTTTGACATTGTTTATACACAATAAAAAGCATTTGATATGGACTTTAACCTTGGATTCTGTGCATTAGTTTGGTAATTCTCTGTACTATGTCTGGGCTGTGCTGTTTTCTGTTTTCTGTTTTCTGAATTGGATTTATGTAACAAATTACCAGCGCATATGGTATATATATATGTTATGTATGGTATAATTTGTCATTTGTGTAATATCTGTAAAATACAAACATATCTCGTGTCCATATTCAATTTAATTATGCAAAACAAAGTATTGATTGATTGTATTGATTACACAATGTCAGAAATTATGTTATATATATTTTTTTAAAGCCATGATTTTCTAAAAGGTTCCATGATCCAATTGACAGTTGTTCTTTGGAGGTTCAAATATAAATGAGTCATTTGATTATGTGGGGAACAAAGACTTTGTAAATAAACTATTTTATAAATATCTGTTATCTTTATTTTATCTTTATTCCAAATTAGTCTCGGTGTTATTATTGTTGTTCAAAATTCTGTGTTATAAATAATATTTCCTGTTAGCGTTTCTGAGAACGAACGTTGAAGTAGTGAGGTATGGAAAGAAGAGAAAGACAAAAGAATAGAATCGAAAAATGAGACTTAACCTAGAAATAAGCCTCTATAATGATGATGATGATTATATCCATGCTGTGTGCTGTGTCAGCGACTCAGCTATCATCCGGTCCCCGCTGTCTAACATCCAGCCAAGATTCCTCAAGTAATCTTCCAAACGGCCCTTAGAAGAGCATGTTTGTGGTTAGCACATGTCCAAATATAGCACTCAGAATTTACACAAGGAAGTCCAATTCATCATGCAGCCATACAGCTTCTTTCTGTCATCAACTTTGTTTGGACATCTAGCAGGAATCTTATTCCCAGTGGGGGGGATGCGTGCGCGCGCGTGTGTGTGTGTGTGCGTGTGTGTGTGTGTGTTTTGTTTTGTTGATGCAGATGTTAATGTGGCCCACCACTTGTGTGTGAGTGGGATGCAATGCCATGTGTGAGTTAAAGTATTTAAGATGTTGAATGTGGTTCTTTCTTTGGTGATGGTCATCGTTTGTTCAGAATACATTTCATTTTGTTTAAGATGACGCACAACTACTAAAATGATGTTCGTATATCATTAGTATTATTCATTATACATCAACAGCTTATTTTTCTACAGCTATTATTTTCGACAAAATAATTGGCTTGTAATGTAAACTCATTGTTTCAGTGAATTCCTAAATTCTTAAAATTCCTAAATTAAATTTGACATAAATATCTTACATTTGTAAAACAGAAATACACTGAACTAAAATATAAACGCAACACTTTTGTTTTAGCTCCAATTTCTCAAAGCAAAGATCTAAGACTTTTTCTATGTACACAAAAGGCCTATTTCTCTCAAATTTAGTTCACAAACTTGTTTAAATCTGTTAGTGAGCACTTCTCCTTTGCCGAGATAATCCATCCACCTGACAGGTGTGGTATATCAAGATGGTGATTAGACAGCATGATTATTGCACAGGTGTACCTTAGTCTGGTCACAATAAAAGGCCACTCTTGTAAAATGTGCAGTTTTATCACACAGCACAATGCCACAGATGTCGCAAGTTTTGAGGGAGCGTGCAATTGGCATGCTGACTGCAGGAATGTCCACCAGAGCTGTTGCCCGTGAATTGAATGTTCATTTCTCGACCATAAGCCGTCTCCAAATTCGTTTCCGAGAATTTGGCAGTACATCCAACCGGCCTCACAACCGCAGACCACGTGTCACCACGCCAGCCCAGGACCTCCACATCCGGCATCTTCATCTGTAAGATCGTCTGAGACCAGCCACCCGGACAGCTGATGCAACAATTGGTTTGCATAACCAAAGAATTTCTGCACAAACTGTCAGGGAAGCTCATCTGCATGCTCGTCGTCCTCACCGGGGTCTTGACCTGACTTGACCTGACCTGGTCTTGACCTTCAATGGCGTCTGGCACTTTGGAGAAGTGTTCTCTTCACGGATGAATCCTGGTTTTCACTGTACCGGGCAGATGGCAGACAGTGTGTATGGCGTCATGTGGGTGAGCGGTTTGCTGATGTCAACGTTGTGACTAGAGTGGCCCATGGTGGCGGTGGGGTTATGGTATGGGGCAGACATATGCTACAGACAACGAACACGGGTGCATTTTATGAGATACCGTGATGAGATCCTGAGGCCCATTGTTGTGCCATTCATCCACCACCATCACCTCATGTTGCAGCATGATGATGCACGGCCCCATGTTGCAAGGATCTGTACACAATTCCTGGAAGCTGAAAACATCCCAGTTCTTGCATGGCCTCCATACTCCCCGGACATGTCACCCATTGAGCATGTTTGGGATGCTCTGGATCGACGTATACGACGGCGTGTTCCAGTTCCTGCCATATCCAGGCAACTTCGCACAGCATTGAAGAGAGTGGACCAACATTCCACAGACCAACAACCTGATCAGCTCCATGCTAAGGAGATGTGTTGCACTGCGTGGGGCAAATGGTGGTCACACCAGATACTGACTGGTTTTCTGACCCCCCCTGCATATCTGTGAAATCCATACTTCAGTGCCTATAAATGTCTCTTTTCAAGATAAAAGTGCACATTTTAGAGGCCTTTTATTGTGACCAGCCTGTGCAATAATCATGCTGTCTAATCAGCATCTTGATATACCACACCTGTCAGGTGGATGGATTATCTCAGCAAAGGAGAAGTGCTCACTAACACAGATTTACACAGATTCATTTTTTTTTTAGAGTAATAGGCCTTTTGTGTCCATAGAAAAGTCTTAGATCTTTGCTTTCAACTCATGAAAAATTGGAGCTAAAACAAAAGTGTTGCGTTTATATTTTAGTTCAGTGTAGGTCAAAGCCAGGTCATATAAGAACCATGCAAACGTTCCTTTTCACTCAGACAATTAGAGTAGGCTGCTTCAGTTCAGTTAAACCTGGTCGGTCACTTTCACACCCCTGGTACGTGTTGCGTCCTCAGCGCGGCGGTGAGGACAGGAGATTGCGTTGCACGCCACGCCGCCTCCGTGAAGCGCATTCATCCTGAGTGACTCACCGCGCCGCGTGGACGCTCTGTGGCAACTCCGCCGGTGACAGATGGAAAAGTAGATATGATGTCATGGTGGCGTAATTAAGGGGAACTGGTCTGATGGGAAAGAAATCACATGAGTCTGGTGGAGCAGCCGGCGCCCCATACCCCACATGCACACATCTTTATTACCTCATTTACAACGGGTTGGGGGGTTAGGGGGCGGGGGGCGGGGGGCTGGTTCGATCCCCGTCTGTGTGCGTCGAGCAAGACACACAACACCAACCTGCTCCAGATGAGTTGGAAAGCGCTCTATAAATGCAATCCATTTACCACTTGTTTTAATTTGCTACTGTGCACAATGTTAATTACTGTGTGTGTGTGTGTGTGTGTGTGTGTGTGTGTGTGTGTGTGTGTGTGTGTTGGGTGTGTGTGTGTGTGTCCAAATTCCCTTGCTGGAGTGTCCTATTCATGAAAATATCATATTATCTTATCTGCTTGTATTTACTCCAGCAAGGGAATTTGGAATACAAGGCGATGGCTGCTTTTACCTGTGGTGCATTGATGGGCCAATGCACCACAGGTATGCAGCAGCCTCACCCAGTCTAATCGGCCTGCCTCGGGGCCAGGTGAGGCTGCTTAAACCAGCCACCAACCACACGCACACACACACACACACACACACACACACTCATGAGAGCCGACGGGGGACCCCTCACCACCGCTGAGGATGACGACGGCCAGGAAGAGCGCCATGTCACTGTCGTCCAGCTCCAGCGTGTTGAACTTGACGGAGAACTCAAACTTGGGCTCCAGCATCTGGCAAAAGGGCTTGCGGAGGCTCTTGAGGAACTCCCGGGTCATGAAGATCTGGCCGTAGGAGATCAGCGTGCCGTCCTTGTTCATCAGCGGGGCCATGCGGATGATCAGCACCTCGATCACGCCGTACTTCAGCAGCGTTACCTGGGACGGGGGGGGGCGGGTTGATGTGGACAAGACTTCCGGGTCAGGATGGAACATTTTTGATCCAATAGGAATCTCCTGCTTCATTTTGATACTAACCTCTCCTGATTTAAGTGCTATCACTACTAGAGGAAAGCATGAAACCAAACACACGCGTTCACACGGGGCGTACCTGGTCGTTCAGATCCAGATCCACGAAGCCCGGGATGCTCTTGGCGAACTCCGTCACCTCCCGGATGGCCTCGGCAGAGCGCGACTGGCAGGAGTAGAAGAAGCGCATCTCCAGGCCCTCCGCCGACCGGCCCTGGTGACCGAGCCCCATGTGGCCCCCGGGGGCCTCGTAGCCCAGCCCAGGGTGGCCCGTCGCCACGCCTGCACAACATGTGGTTTAAATTCCTGTGGTTCGTTATCACACTTCCATGAAAATATAACAAATACAAAACTACAATACCCTTATTATTAATATATTGATATAAATACTTAATAAGTTATTAATATAATTTTGTTATGATATATAATGATAACATTTTGTAAAAAAGTGTAATTTTGTGATAATTGTATAAATGTATGTAATATTGTATTATTACATATTTTACATATTTTCTAATTATGGCTTAGATATATTATATTATGATCATAAGCAAAATCACAATAATTGTAACAATCACAATTTAGCATAATCATCATAACAATAAAAAAACACTGAAATAATCGAGCAACAACACGTGAAACAAGCTCTACTGTTGCCACAGTTGGTTTCTGTACAGTTGGTTGAACGTTGAAAATTGAACCAATTAGCACACAATCACTAATTAGCACACACACTTTGGAGATGACCAAAAGTCTCCAAATCAATGTAAATCTATGTAATCTATCTAAAAGATGAAGATATGGGACTGACCACAGTTGTCCGTCAAGGAGGCCGAGGAGCACTGCTGCTCTTGCGGGGGAAAGTGTTTGCAGTTCATGAACTGCTCTCCCTCCATCAGAGACTTCATGTCGTGGATAATAAACGGCTGTAGTGGTGGAGGAGGTAGAAGAAGAAGAAGGAGAAGAAGAAGAAGAAGAAGAAGAAGAAGTCGTGGAATTAAAGACAGGTCAAGGAGAAAGAGGACGAAAGTCTTGAAATGTTGGGTTGAAAGTATGTAGTGAAGCAAAGTCAAATGCAGTCTGGCTGCATGTTACCATTTTTAAAGTCCCCACACTATGTGAAACAACAACAACAACAACAACAATAACCTCCAAGCTAGCAACGTGCGCGTCTTAAAACGTCTTATTTTTTTACGTAGTGTTTTCTTTTGTGTGTATTTAGCCATTTTAATGGCAGGGCTCGCCTTGGCAAGTGTTCCCCACCCCGGGTAGTATTTAGCAAGGGCACCGTCGCTGTATCCTGGGCACAGCATTGCCCGAGACGATTGGTTTAGTTCAGCCAGACGTTGCTCCAGCGCTGGCACAGCAACTAAAGCCAAGTGTGGAGATGGCTGGTCTGACGAGGGCGCTCAAAAGCACCTCATCACTTTTCTTCAGCTGTAAGTGGATCGGGGCTCGCCGGAGCCAAGCTGTACGGTTTGGAAATACGCTGGCAGGGGACCCCACACAACACACAACACAACAGCAACCACAGCACACGCACACACATCCACACACACACACACACACACCCACGCACACTACACCACACACACACACACACACTGGGGCCCTAAACCATGAAATATTACACAACCCGTGCATGCACTGGAGACTAGATTTCTGAATGCAATTGGGATTTGTTTTGGACCCAGAGAAGCAATAGCTCAAACTATAGCAATGAAATGTGTGTGAATGCGGGACCTTCCAAGAATGGAAACGCCCCCCCCAACCCCCCCCCCCCAACCCCAAAACCAACCAACCCCCCCCACCCACACCCACCCCCCACACCCACCCACACCACACCGCACCCACACCACACCAACACAACACACACAGAGACACACCCCCCACACACACACACACCACACACACCACACTACACACACAACACACCACAATCTTTGTTTGAACTGCGCCACACCCTCTCTGCCATTGCGCTAGTACTCTAAAGCATACACAGGTGAGAGATAAGAGCTCTACTTTACACAGCCTTTCCTGTGGTAAATAATATAGTATAATTATGATGCTGTTTCAATGAGGGGCGCTCGTGGGGTGCCTTGCTCAATGGCACATTAACAGAATCATTGGCGTCCAAGTGAGCCTCAGCCCCGACGCTCTGTGATTGAAGAGACACGGAAGCAACGTTCTGCTACGAAGCACAAAAGTTATACATTTATTCGAGTGAGTAAACCATTCCTCCTCCCTCCTCCTCCTCCTCCTCCTCCTCCTCCTCTCTCCGCGTCACCACTTCTTCAACATGGCCGCCGCGTTGTGTCCCCACACAAGGTCATGGACAGGCTTGACACTACTTTTCATATTTTTGGGGTATAAAATGTGTCTCGATCCCAAAGTGCTCGTTTTAATCTATATGCCTACATTTGTTTGTTTAGTTGGCGTTAAATGTATGAGAGAATACAAACACTTTTGATGTCGATGTGGTTTTCAGTGCAGATGTTTGATGTAAAATGGGTAATAAATACGAACAGTTCATTAGATGTTTAACCAAACAGTGGACGTGGTGATTGTCGCGCCACTATCGCTGGGACGTCCAGTCATAATAAACCGTGCAGTTTGTGCACTGGCCTTGATGGATAAGAGTTCTGCTGGAAAATGAACTAATAGCGTCAGTGTGTTGTAAAGTACTCACATGTGAGCGGCACATACTACTCATATTCGAGTGTATAGCCGTGTAGTAGAAATGATGACCTTGAGTTTTCCACTGCCAGCATAGAACGTGTGTTGCTCAACTATATGGGGTTTGCCCAATCTTATTATCATAATCATTATCTCGTCATCATGTACTTAGATCGTTATTAATTCACGTAACAGGATTATAATAGTTATATATCGAATCGAAACAAAAGTGTTGATTGATTCATTGATTCAGCACTTTGATGGAGCTGTCCACACATTATTTATGGATATTAGTTTAAAAACCTCATTGACTTGACAGGAATGATGCCATGGTAAGTTTTAACAGTATCATTCTCATTTATTATTTGAAGGAATTTGAGGAATGAGGAACAAATGGACTGCATTTAATTATGTTCTACTCACTATGACCACATTTGTTTTCGAGAAATGACAAAAGACAAAACTTCCTGAACTTACTGAACTTCTGTCAACCAGTCAATACTGTCAACCAGTGAATAGTGTGTTTGTTCAATGATCCAAGGCCAACGTTGTTATTGTGTCATTGTGTGTATTGTTGTGGTGAACGACTTAACGTTCTCCCCCAGCTGATACGCACTGACATGCGGGATACGATTACCAGCGCCCCATTGCCTTGGAGGAGCTGGATGTGACAACACAAATGTGCAAATCATTTGGACAGGACATCACAGTTTTCACCCTGCCAGCTCCCTACTAGTACAAAGCAGTGTTCATTTTGGCAGCTATTTTAGATTTAGTCTCAGTCTTAGTCTTTAGACAAAAATACATATTAGTTTTAGTCACATTTAGTCATTTTTATCCTTCTTAGTTTTAGTCTAGTTTTCGTCGACAGAAACTCAAAACATTTTAGTCTTGTTTTAGTCGACGAAAACTCATTACATTTTAGTCTAGTTTTAGTCACATTTAATAGTCCATCTTATAGCCACATTAAGGATGCACTGCACGAGGTGCATGCAAGTTTTGAAAAAACATTTGAGTCTCGTTTTGTCTCGTTAACGAAAGTAAAAATAGATTTAGTCAAAGTTTTTATTTTCAAAGATCCGTTTTCGTGACGTCAACGTCACGTCTTAGTCATGGGAAAAGGTCGTTAACGCATATTTTTCGTCAAACATTTCATTAACGAAATGAACACTGGAAAGTCAGTGTCATGTCCGATTGAGCACACGTGTGAATAGAGCAGGTAGTTGTTCAGAGAATTCACTGTGACTGCATCCAGTTCTGTACTCCGGTACGATACATCGACGGTATGGGGAGCAAAGGTGTACTCGTAAACAAGCAAATAATAAGCAATTAAAAAATATTGTCATTGAAAATGGTTTTCTAGTAACTTTTCCCACAACCTACCTTAGATTTGTGTAAATAAGCGGAAAATATCACGGACATTCAAAAAAGGTGCCTACAAAACGTTTTTTTGGCAGCCCTAGTAGGTGGCGGTAAATGCAAAGAAGAAGAAGAAGAAGAAGAATTCCTTCCAGTACGTGAGGAAATGCATCTGAAATGGATCATTTGAATAGAACAAGTTTCAAGCACTTCATAATCACTTGTTTATTTTATATTTCTATTGCATTTACTGTGTGTGGTGTTGTTTTCATCATGGAAAGTGGCTTTGAGTCCCTTTTAAAGCTCTATATAAATAAAATGTATTATTATTATTATTATTATTATTATTAATTGCTAGGTTCACCTCTTGCTGGTAAACAGCAAGATAGATCCTGTTGTGTGCTACAAGTGTGAAAGGGTAACTCCGGAAACAATGTCTGGACCTGATTCTCTGGACAATGTCCGGAGTTCAGGATCAACCATAGCATGCATGAGGTTACAGCAGCATCAGTGAGGGCCCCTTACCGAGCTGTCCCCGGTCTTCCCAGAGAGGATGGCGCGGGCCTTGGCCTTGGTGAGGGGGAAGTGTTTGATGTAGGAGTCGTAGAGGAGGCGGGACAGCGTGCGCAGGTCGGCCGCCTCCGGGTGCACGTGGTCCAGGTCCAACGAGAACTCCGCCATCAGCTTCTCCTTCTCCGCCTGCGGCATGCGGCCGAAGCGGATGGCTGAGAGGACCGCAGAGAAATGCGGAAAAAAGACACACAAATGTAAGATACACATGCATGGAAATACAAAATGGTGGCATGCACCAACACGACACATTTTTGATAAACCTTTGGAGGACTTATATAAATATAAAACATTTGAGATCAGTGAGATCTCTCAGGTCTACTGACCAAGGCCTTATAGTTGTCCTCAGATATCTCAGGTCTACTGACCAAGGTGTTCTGGTTATCCTCAGACTATCTCAGGTCTACTGACCAAGGCGTTCTGGTTGTCCTCAGACCCCTCAGGTCTACTGACCAAGGCCTTCTGGTTGTCCTGATATTTCTCAGGTCTACTGACCAAGGCCTTCTTGTTGTCCTGAGTTCCAGGCTAAAAAATAAGAGGCTTTCTCAGTTTTTTTTCCCACTCTCAGGAACCATCTTCCCCAAGTCAAACACAGACTCACTGGACACTTTTCAGAAGCTTGTTGAAAACACTCTTGTTTCGAAGTCATTTTCTAAACACAGTTGACTTACTTATTCACTTGCTAGTGTAACAAAAGAGACAGCAAACTTTCAAATTATTTTAAGATCAGATGGCATCTACAGGGGATGGGCGCGCGCGGGCGGCGGTTGATTATCCAAAAATGTTCTACTCGGCAATACGGCTCCCTAGAACCTGCCTAGCCTGCATGTAAAGACTCTCAGTAACTCTATCAGTGCCCCGACTGGTCTGTTTGACGCCTTCGGAAAGAGAATACGGCCGGCCTGTCTGTTGACTATACCTCGGGGTGGCCTGTGCCAACTGCAGTGACACAGCAGCAGGTTCGGCGGCACGCACTCATTCATGTGTCAATCATTAATGACACGGCAACCGTAGTCCACACGGCGCACTACATCTTGACATACCGCTCGCACGCTACACGCGACAGCGAGAGTAACAGTGAAGCAAGGACCGACAATAAACAAGAAAATGTGGGTTAAAACGAGGACAGACGCAGGCGCATAGTACGCACACACACACGCACACACACACACACACCACACATACGTGGGGAATTCACACCGAGAAACACAAAACACATTTTCCAGAAGTGATTTCAGTCCGGGGTCGATCACATTCTTTATCTTGAGCCAGTTCAGTAACACGACCCTCCTAGCACCGTACAAGAACCTCTTAAATTGATTGCTCCCTCAACAACATCAGCTCACGTCTTCCAGAGAGAGAGAGAGAGATAACGAGAGAGACAGAGAGACAGAGAGAGAGAGAGAGAGGAGAGAGAGAGACAGAGAGACAGACAGACAGACAGACAGACCGAGAGAGAGAGGAGAGAAAATGAAAGAGTAGAGAGGAGTGTGTTCATAGTGAAACAGAGAGTGTGTGTTCTGTGTTCTGTATTTGTACCGTTGTGAGACATGCCCACCATCAGGCATTTCTGGAAGCGGCAGTATTGGCACTTGTTGCGAGACTTCTTGTGAACACGACAGTGGAGGTTGCAGTGGTCGTAAACCAGCTTTAACCGGATCGTCCGCCTGAAGAAACCCTGTGAACCAGAAAAGAAACATATTTTGTATTTAGAGTTTTTCTCTTTTAAAGCTACAGTTCCTTCATAGTAACAGAGGATTAGAGTATTTTAGAATAGCTCCTTTTTAATGAATACTCGACACCCACATTATACCACCGAATAAATGGATCACTGGTGATCAATGAATGGTTGGCCAGACCACAATTAAATGACGACTTCAAAGGGAGCCAATAAATCTATTAAACATGAAATGGCAGTAGATCAGAGATTATTTATGATACTTTATAGACAAATCACAATATGACAACAACAATAACAACAAATAATAACTTAAAACATACAGTAGGCCTACATAAATAATTGAAAAGAAGAATGTACATATATTTATTATTATTTGTATTAGTATGATGATTTGAACCCACACACACACTGACACACAGACACACACACACACAGACATCTCACATCATGTGGGAGTTGACGTGAATGTCCTCTCTCTGTATTTGTCAGATTTTCCTTTTTTTCGCTTCTTTTTTTTAGTCATAGGTTATTTTAAAATGAGGGAAGCAAAATAGGGTCGACAAGACTCCACCTCGAGGAAGAATGTTTTGTGTTGTGAAACAATATAACGTTGGCTGACCCCCGCACCGAACCACTGGCATGGTCTCCCCCGAGACACCCGCTGAACAATGAGCTGCACTCTTACCATCAATCAGGAAGCTACACGTGTAATACACACACACACACACACCAGCGTTGTACATTTACATGTGTAATACACACACACACACACACACACACACACACACACCAGCTTTTACATTTACATGTGTAATACACACACACACACACACACACACACCAGCGTTGTACATTTACATGTGTAATACACACACACACACACACGCGCCAGTGTTGTACACTACATATATAATACACACACACCCACACCAGCGTTGTACACTACATGTGTAATACACACACCCACACCAGCGTTGTACACTACATGTGTAATACACACACACACATGCGCCAGAGTTGTAGACTACATGTGTAATACACACACACACGCCAGAATTGAACAGGCCCAAAATACGCATGGACAGTAAACAATAGAAGAGAGTCTTGCTGTGTGTGTGTGTGTGTGTGTGTGGTGGGGGGGGGCTGGGGGGGCGTTGGCAAGGAACAACAATTTAAAATAAGACCATAATGACTTCCAAATAACCTGTCGAAATACACACATCGGCATAAACATCCTCCGCACCCGTAAGTTACTTATTATTTCCTTTGCCGTTATTAGGTAGCAACAACAAAAAGAACCCGACAGGGGATTCACCTAAAACTCACGGGTACATCGATGTATTGTTTAGAGCACGGAAGAGAGAGAGACACACACACACACACACACACACACAGTGAGAGAGAGAGAGAGGGGTATAGATCGAGAGACAAAGCGAGAGAGTGCGTGAGAGAGAGAGAGAGAGAGCAAGAGAGAGTGCTGACACAAGGACACAGAGCCCCGATACTATTTAAGACTGAAAAATAAATATATATACGGTATATATATACCGCATATATATAACACTGGGCTATTGTGGGCTTAACGTGCCTATTAATAACCACTATTAATAACCACAACAGAACCACAGCCCGGCCCGTTCTGATGGGTTAGTACGAGCCATCCTGTCCCTGGACGGTACTGGGACCAGAGGATGGAGTCTCGGTGCCCAGTTGGCAGGTGTTTATGGACTGGAGAGAGAGAATTGAAAAAGGCGCGACACATAAAAACATATCTCTTCAATCAAGCCTTTTTATGCTAGCACCACTTCTTACACTGTGTGTGCCTCATATGGACTCCCTCATGTTCATTTTAATTGACTTTTTATGCCTCGAAATGTCAATTTTTGTGATCTTAAATGGCCTGATTTCTCTGAAATGCCAAGCACTTTATGTTCTACCTTTTCTGTGTTACGCTCCTTGTATTTTTTATCTATTTTATTTCTTTAAAAATGTAAAGCACTTTGTACACAATGTATTGTATAAAAATAAAGTTTATTATTATTATTATATCATTCAGAGAGGAGTTTGAGGTCGACCCCCGGAGCGCGTCCCTTGGACATTTGGAGATCGCAGATGACTCGTGGTCGTCCCTCTTCATGAAGGAACGTTGACTATTTTATCTCGGGGGATGAGCATTAATGCAATGTTATGCTAAAATGTCTTTAGGGTAACGTCGTTTAGCCATGAGATAAATACTGTACGTCCCAGTAGCCCAATAAGTAATCTATGATGAGAACATATCCTCTCACGGTGATCCGAAGAAGAGTTTTGCAAAGGGGAAACTATTTGGTCCTTTCCCTCATGGTTATACCAGCCCTCCCCTCGAGTAAATACAACACTACTCTCATGAGCAGTTCACGTACAAGTCTATTGTCATGTACTTCACATGGTATTGCGCTGCATAAAACATCATCGTGGTGATAATCATTGTTTTGTGTGCGTGTTGTCGTATGCAGAACAAGTATAACTCAGTCATCAGTAATAGTATACCTTGTGGTCAAATAAACGTCCAACAAACATTTTAACAAACTGTCTGATGAGGACAAGATCCATTTTTGTCAGACGATGCCACGTAAGGCAATTTGTTGAATGTCTTAAGTACAACGCGATATTGTGCACGTCATGTAGCCCTACGTATTATACATTATCGGAAAATAACCTTCCAATAAACATTGATCTCAAATCTGATTGGTTTCCAGTGTAATCGGCCTCCAGCCCCGGTTCGCCTGAAGTCACCTTTCAGATGTTTTTTTTAGAGAGAAACAACTTTTCTTTTTCTTTGTTCTTCTTCACAAGATAAAACACGTTGGAACAGATTTTTCCTGTTGTGTGGGTCAATGTCATGTGGGTAGGGTTACCCTGTCCACGTTTCAAAAGATGATAGATGATTGGCAATGCTTTTCAGGGACTTTAACAATAGCTTATGGGTGTGTGTGTGTGTGTGTGTGTGTGTGTGTGTCCCTATGTGTGTATTTGTATGTGTGTGAGTATGTTGCCTCCGGCCACACCCCTTTCTGCTAAGTATTCTGCGAACCGCGTATTCTACGAAGGCCGTATTCAGCGGTTTCTGGCACACATGTATTAGTCTAAAAATAGTCTTGTTCAACAGGATGCACACGACAAACACCCAATATCTAGTCCACGCTCTGGACCAAAATATATGTTTTAATGTATTGTCTGGAGGCTGAGTACTACCAATCCCCCCTGTATACCTGAATGGTTACTGTGGAGTGTGTGTGTGTGTTGGGTGGCTGGTTTACGCAGCCTCACCATGCAGGCCGATCAGTCTAGGGCTGGGTGAGGCTACACACCCAGTGTCACTAGTCATGGCACACCGGTTTAACGAGCCATCAGCACACACACTCACACACACACACACCCAGCTGTGTACCATTCTCGAACGTGAACCGTTGTAGAATGAACTGCAAACTTGACCATAAACCGAATTATTTAACATTCAACTGCCTGTGTCCTTTCGAAGAGCCCTTGAAAAGCCACATTAATGTTATGTATCAGCAACTATTGCTACTGTGTGTGTGTGTGTGTGTGTGTGTGGGGGGGGGACGACAATCATGCATTCTGCCAGAGTTCGTCCTGTACTTGTGTGACACGGTCTCCCATCTCTGTTTACCAGACAACACATGCAGACTGCAGGAATACACTGCACCCCACGCCAGAACCAAGGATACCATATATGTGTGTGTGTGTGTGTGTGTGTGTGTGTGTGTGTGTGTGTGTGTGTGTGTGTGTGTGTGTGTGTGTATGTGTGTGTGTGTGTGTCATATTCATGCATGTGCCACAATCATTTCCTTGTTGTGTCTCTCTGTCTGTCTTCATCTCTGCAAGTCTTTATCTTTTCTCTGTATTTTGGATCTTTTTTTCTCATTCTCTCTATCTCTGCTTTCTTCAGTCCGTCCCTGCCCCCCTCTCTCTCTCTCTCTCTCTCTCTCTCTCTCTCTCTCTCCTCTCTCTCTCTCTCTCTCTCTCTCTCTCTCTCTCTCTCTTCTCTCTCTCTCTCTCTCTCTCTCTCTCTCTCTCTCTCTCTCTACTTTCTGTATCACTTGTTGTGCCAACCACGAAAGGACACAGACCCTGCAGCTCATTGGCTGTGGTTGACTCTTGCTTGATTGACTTTATTAACTTTTAATTACAACCACCAATGACAGCGATGGGATGCTATCAAGTGCCTTGATTGAAACAGAACTTCTTTGCTTTAGCACTACTAAGCGTGTCTTCTCCCACCCTCTCTCTCTCTCTCTCTCTCTCTCTCTCTCTCTCTCTCTCTCTCTCTCTCTCTCTCTCTCTCTCTCTCTCTCTCTCCCCATCCAGACATGGTGGACACCCAGCACCTCCTGGCCTGGCCTGTGTGCTTCAGTCTGAGCGCGGTGGACCTGCCCCTGCAGGAGGACCTCTCCCACTCCCTGGACCTGAAGCCCTGCTACTCCGCCATGGACTACGCGGACACCATCTCCCCCGCCCCCATGCCCATGGCCAACTCCTCCTCCGCCTCCTCCTCGTCCTCCTCCTCCGTGTCTTCCGCCTCCCTCTCGCCCGCCCTGCCCTGCAACGGCGCCTCCGCCTACGACAGCTTCAGCTCGCAGCCGGCCGACGACCAGCACCTGACCAACTTGGACTACGTCAGCATGCACAGCTACAGGCCACAGTTCGACATGCACAGTCAGTCTCGCACGCCCAGTCGATCTTTTACGCTTGTTTCGTTTGTCGTGGTTAAAATGCTATTTACAAATATCTGCTTAGCGTTGGCACTATTGCATGGTAGTATGCGATGCCTTTATGTTGATTTTTCATTGAATTGCACAATTTACAGACAATCTATCTTCTGACTCTTTAACTGTCAGACACACGGCATGTGATGATGACATAATGTCACACATTTGTATTTGTACCGAGACACTCACAGTCTCCGCCTTCTCCAATGGTCTTGGCCGGTCATGTGGCTTCTGCCCTCAGGGAAGCCTGGATCTCTTGTCTCTCTCTCTGTCTCTCTCTCTCTCTCTCTTCTCTCTCTCTCTCTCTCTCTCTCTCTCTCTCTCTCTTGGTCTCTCTCTCTCTCTCTCTCTCTTTTTCTCACACTGGGCATCATGAGGGTCAAGTCATGGGAGACATGTCTGTGGCAAGTCAATTTTATTTGTAGCCCTTAATCACAGTACAGTCTCAAAGGGCTTTACAGGCCATATGATTATAGGCCATGTGATTATGACACCCCCCCTAGCCCTATAGCCCCCCTAAGGGAAAGAAACGACTCCCTTAATTAACAAGGAAGAAATCTGGAGAAGGAACTCAGAGTGGGGGATCGGGTGCAGATGAGGTGCATAAAAGGGTGTGTGTGTGTGTGTGTGTGTGTGTGTGTGGTGGGGGGGGGCTGGGGGGGCGTTGGCAAGGAACAACAATTTAAAATAAGACCATAATGACTTCCAAATAACCTGTCGAAATACACACATCGGCATAAACATCCTCCGCACCCGTAAGTTACTTATTATTTCCTTTGCCGTTATTAGGTAGCAACAACAAAAAGAACCCGACAGGGGATTCACCTAAAACTCACGGGTACATCGATGTATTGTTTAGAGCACGGAAGAGAGAGAGACACACACACACACACACACACACACAGTGAGAGAGAGAGAGAGGGGTATAGATCGAGAGACAAAGCGAGAGAGTGCGTGAGAGAGAGAGAGAGAGAGCAAGAGAGAGTGCTGACACAAGGACACAGAGCCCCGATACTATTTAAGACTGAAAAATAAATATATATACGGTATATATATACCGCATATATATAACACTGGGCTATTGTGGGCTTAACGTGCCTATTAATAACCACTATTAATAACCACTATTAATAACCACTATTAATAACCACAACAGAACCACAGCCCGGCCCGTTCTGATGGGTTAGTACGAGCCATCCTGTCCCTGGACGGTACTGGGACCAGAGGATGGAGTCTCGGTGCCCAGTTGGCAGGTGTTTATGGACTGGAGAGAGAGAATTGAAAAAGGCGCGACACATAAAAACATATCTCTTCAATCAAGCCTTTTTATGCTAGCACCACTTCTTACACTGTGTGTGCCTCATATGGACTCCCTCATGTTCATTTTAATTGACTTTTTATGCCTCGAAATGTCAATTTTTGTGATCTTAAATGACCTGATTTCTCTGAAATGCCAAGCACTTTATGTTCTACCTTTTCTGTGTTACGCTCCTTGTATTTTTTATCTATTTTATTTCTTTAAAAATGTAAAGCACTTTGTACACAATGTATTGTATAAAAATAAAGTTTATTATTATTATTATATCATTCAGAGAGGAGTTTGAGGTCGACCCCCGGAGCGCGTCCCTTGGACATTTGGAGATCGCAGATGACTCGTGGTCGTCCCTCTTCATGAAGGAACGTTGACTATTTTATCTCGGGGGATGAGCATTAATGCAATGTTATGCTAAAATGTCTTTAGGGTAATGTCGTTTAGCCATGAGATAAATACTGTACGTCCCAGTAGCCCAATAAGTAATCTATGATGAGAACATATCCTCTCACAGTGATCCGAAGAAGAGTTTTGCAAAGGGGAAACTATTTGGTCCTTTCCCTCATGGTTATACCAGCCCTCCTCTCGAGTAAATACAACACTACTCTCATAAGCAGTCTATTGTCATGTACTTCACATGGTATTGCACTGCATAAAACATCATCGTGGTGATAATCATTGTTTTGTGTGTGTAGTATAACTCAGTCATCAGTAATAGTATACCTTGTGGTCAAATAAACGTCCAACAAACATTTTAACAAACTGTCTGATGAGGACAAGATCCATTTTTGTCAGACGATGCCACGTAAGGCAATTTGTTGAATGTCTTAAGTACAACGCGATATTGTGCACGTCATGTAGCCCTACGTATTATACATTATCGGAAAATAACCTTCCAATAAACATTGATCTCAAATCTGATTGGTTTCCAGTGTAATCGGCCTCCAGCCCCGGTTCGCCTGAAGTCACCTTTCAGATGTTTTTTTTAGAGAGAAACAACTTTTCTTTTTCTTTGTTCTTCTTCACAAGATAAAACACGTTGGGACAGATTTTTCCTGTTGTGTGGGTCAATGTCATGTGGGTAGGGTTACCCTGTCCACGTTTCAAAAGATGATAGATGATTAGCAATGCTTTTCAGGGACTTTAACAATAGCTTATGGGTGTGTGTGTGTGTGTGTGTTGTCCCTATGTTGTATTTGTATTTGTGTGTGTGTGTGTGTGTGGGTGTATGTATCTTTGTAGTTGTGTGAGTGTGCGTGTTTATGTGTGCGTGTGTACATATCTTTGTGTGTGTGTGTGTGGGTGTATGTATCTTTGTAGTTGTGTGAGTGTGCGTGTTTATGTGTGCGTGTGTACATATCTTTGTGTGTGTGTGTGTGTGTGTGTGTGTGTGTGAGTATGTGCACTGTGCATGTGTATATCTTTGTGTGTGTGTGTGTATGTGTGTGTGTGTGTGTGTGTGTGAGTATGTGCACTGTGCATGTGTATATCTTTCTGTGTGTGTGTGTGTGTGTGTGTGTGTGTGTGTGTGTGTGTGTGTGTGTGTGTGTGTGTGTGTGTGTGTGTGTGTGCGTGTGTGTGCAGTATTAAGTGTACATTTGCACGCTCGCCACGGCCGCCCACTCGTTGCTTTCATGTGTCTCGTCTCGTCTTGTCGAACAGTTCACCATGTAAGCAGCTTTCTATTAATTCTATGCTCTGCAGTCAGGCTGCAACAACTGGTCTAGCCTCAGGACCCACATGTGTCGTCAGTCAATAAGCCACAACACGACAATTCTGAATGTGTCAGCCAATAGCGCAATCTGGGATCCAGCAGTCCTACTGTGTTATCCCAGAACTTGCCAGAACCAGCACAGCGCCTGAGCCAGGAAACCAACAACTGCAAGGGGGCGGAGTTACGGCTGGTTTCCTGTTTCGATATTCTACCGAAGAAGACCTGTTCGTGTTAGTGCGAGTGAATGAAGCTTTCAGAAGGGGATTTTACTACGTGTATTTATACACTGGCAGGTCTACTTGGTTTTGGTTTGAAGCCTTGGCAGTTTTTGCTTTTTACAATTTACTACTGCTGGCCCAGTTTGTGTTCACCAATTACACGCTTACAGATCCCCGCCGCCAGCGACTTGACTGGGCGAAACAAATACGATGTGAAAGAAAGAGATACGGCTCGTTCACCGCCTCGTTTGCTTAAAGTCTGATTTGTGAGACGACACAAATCAGGCATTGTTGCAATAATCAACAATGGCTGTTAAATGCGTGTACAACGTTCTGTTTAAACATTGAGCGAGCAAAAAAAACGGCAACAGTTTGAAGGCTGAAGTCAATGAAATAATAAGACTTTGAAAAATGAATGAACATTGAAACATTGAGTTCATCCAATGTTCATCCAACACAGACCACATAGCTGTTGTCAAGCGGATACCGAGAAAACATGCAAATGTTTGCGGTGTGAGACAAAAAATACATTCTACGTACGGGTTGCCTCCCTCCCTCCCTCCCTCCCTCCTCTCCTCTCGAATACTAAACCAAATATCAACAGTTTGAAAAATAGATGAAAAACAGCTGGACTCCACACCCAGCGTGTCAACCTGTCGGGCCCAAGGGAGTGCTCAGTGTTTGGGAAGAAAGCATATTAGCAAAGAGCGAGAGTACCAGGTCAGCACTGATGACATGACAGGTTCCCTTCTGGGATTTCTTCTTTCCCCACATGGTTGTGAAAGAGAGTTCAAATGAATATGTCTTAGGCGAGCTTCGCGGTTCAACTGCTACACTGAGGATTCAGTCTGTTGAGGATTCAATCAGGGTTGAGTATCCCCTGCAGTCCAGTCTATTCTATTCGATTCCATCGCTGCCCCCTTTTGGACTTTCTCTCCAACCGTCTTAAAATAGCGTCAGATGGAACATTTTAGTCACCGATATAAATATATAAAAGTGCTCAAGTTAGGGCTGGGCAATATGTTATATATCATGTGGATATTGTGACATAAGAGTGATGTCATTTTCAAAACAAAGTTATTTTGTGAAAGCACCAATAGTGTTTTATACCATTTATTTATTCAATTACCCGGGAACTGCCCGAAAAACGCTATATCATGATTATATATGGTGATATATATATATATATACATATATATCGGAATAGAAGACTTCTGGCCAGATAGCCCAGTCCTAGTTCAAGTGTTCAGGTCCTTTGGGTCGTCTCTCTCTCTGTCACCCATCAGTGGGTGTGTCTCCAGTGTGTCTCCAGTAGCTGTCTGCGGTTCAAGGGGGAGACAATGCAGAGAACCGGCCTCACCGCATTCAGAGACACCTCGTTGTCTTTGTCTCGTTACCCGCATCGAAACACACCACCCACCCCCCCCCCCCCCCCCGTACCAGACTGCAGCATAGAGCAATATTGCGTCAAACATACATCATGATTAGGTTATAGGATAGATTAAAACAGTCTTTTATTTTTTTCAATACATTACATATAATACTCCAGGTTTGCAATAAAAGGCATTTCTTTTGATTTTCTTTTTCATATCTAATCTCGAGATCATAACTGATATTCGTTTCTAGGAATTTGGTCTCTTGTGTATGTGTGTGTGTGTATGTGTATGTGTGTGTGTGTGTGTGTGTGTGTGTGTGTGTGTGTGTGTGTGTGTGTGTGTGTGGGTGTGGGTGTGTGTGCGTGAAAGGAGGAATGTTGTTGTTGTCATGTCTTCCCTTCATGTCTCCATCAATGTGTTTTTACAGCTCAGCGCTGGCACGACACCTAGAAGTGTCTAGAAGTGTCTTTCCTGTCTGTTTGTCAGGTGAACCCTGAGTGGTGACCACATTCTACTACACATACATCTGGAGGACACACCACACGGGTGCATACGGAAGCCAGCGCTGGTTGCAGATGAAACCAGCGCTTGGTGCCTTGCAGGGTATTATAGTATTAGTATTAGTACTGTGTATTTGAGTGGCCGGCGTTGACCAGAGAACTTAAGTGCACCTCGATTCACGACCACTGACCTGGACTGCCCTCACATGTGGTTGTTCCAGCAGCTCACATACAGAATTTACTCAGAGCAAACACACACACACACGCACACACACACACATACGCACAGACACGTACGCACACACACGCAAACCCCCCCCCCCCTCCACACACACACGTGCATGCAGACACACACACACACACACACACACACACACACACGCACATCGAATTGATGTTCAAAGTGTGGTAACAGCGGGAAATGGGCAAACACCTTCGGCTCTTATATCTGTAGCACACACACACACACACACACACACACACACACACACACACACACACACACACGCACACACACACAGAGGAGCACATAAGACACACAATAGCTCCGCTACAATGTAGTATCCACTCACCCTGTCACTCGGTGGCAGGCGGATGACTTTCACTGCCTGGCCGTCAGGCTGCCCAGCGCTGAGTCAGTAAGACACAATTAGAGAGAGGATGAGGACAGGGAGTCTGAGGGTGTGTGTGTGTGGTGTGATCATACTTATACTCCGGAAAATGATGACCATAAGGAAAGGAACTACACACACACACACACACACACACACACACGCCACACACACACACTCTCTCTCTCTCTCTCTCTCTCTCTGCCTGACTCAGTGAGTTCAGCAAAAGTGCAGACAGATATCTGTCAAGTGGTCAGGCACACCTACGCTTCTTGGCTTTTAATTTAAATGTGTGTGTGTGTGTGTGTGTGTGTGTGCGTATGTGCGTATGTGCGTGTGTGCGTGTGTGCGTGTGTGCGTGTGTGTGTGTGTGTGTGTGTGTGTGTGTGTGTGTGTGTGTGTGTGCGTGTGTGTGTGTGCGTGTGTGTGTGTGTGTGCGTCTGTCAGATGGTAGACATCAGATGCAGATGACTTCCTGTTGCTTCACTCAGTCAGCCTTCCATGCGGTGACTCTCTGGTTGCACTTCTCTCCCCAGGCAGGCAGGCGGTCTCATGTCTCACATCCGCCATCACATTATGACACTCACAATACCAGTCTGAGCGCTGTCATGCTGACGCCTCATATGCTAGCCGCTAATATGCTGACTACATGTAAATGTAGTTAATCTTTAAACGTTTAAAGATACTATAAGTAAGAATCAGTGCATTCTGAGCTCCGTGGGTTGAGACAATAACAATCAGAAACTAATGTTAGTTCTAGAAGGTGGTAGCAGGTTGTGGTTGAAGTTAAAACATGAGAGCTTCCCTGACTCTCTCTGTTGTGTAGAACAGCTGATTTCTCTTATATTTGAGTCGGGTCGGATTTCGCGGGAAAATGGAACGAAGTGACATGTAAGCGTGGATAATTAATATATATATATATATATATTTCATAGCTTTTTAAAATGTGTACATGTTTTAATTATGATTAGAACTAATATTAGTTTCTGATTGTTATTGTCTCAACCCACGGAGCTCAGAATGCACTGATTCTTACATATAGCACCTTTAAGAGTTATAAGAAGGTTGCTAAGTTGTGTTGACACTTCAAATTCTATTGGATTCTATTGGATTCTATTCAATTCTATTCAATGCTATTCGATGCTATTAAATCCCATGATTTACTCTTCTCTCTGATCCTGGTTGCTCTGATTGCACAGACAGAAGATACAAGCACTAGACACAGGTCTTTAAACATCAATAAGATCCATTAGTGGAATTACAAATCACTGAGCCTCATATTAAGACCATCCAGCTGTGCTGTGGCCTGGTGGTCAGAACCACACACTGCACAGCACAGCACAGTGAAGTCAACAACAAAAAAAGCCAAGTCATGTCTAGGATCACACTTGAGGGGAGGATGGGTGACCACGTTTTCAGTGACCAGTGTACGGTAAGTTCATGCATGTGCACATTTATGCGCTAAAATGCACACACACCGTCAGGCCAAGGCCCCCCCCTGAGCTGCCCTAAGCTGCCAGTCTCAAATCAATGTCACTGGTGTTTGCCCCGCTGAATATCATGCCTGTATGCCTGTACACCTGTACCCCCCCAGACACATCTGGGAACAGGTCCAGGGGCCACGAGGAACAGGGCACCTCTGGTCACCCTCGTCTAGCTAGTGTTAGCATAGTTAGCGGGTCTAGCATCTAGTTAGCGTGTGTGTAGCTTGTCTGCTATCAGTTGGCAGTGCCTTGTTTTCTTGGACATTAGGGTCAAGGACGCAAGGTTGTGGTTAAGTAGCCTCACATCACTGTTGGCCCATAATAGATAGCATTAGCCCTTCCTGTTATGTTCCGATGTACACGAGTACATCGGAACATAACACACACAAACACACACACACACACACCTTTGGACACACACACACACACACACACACACACACACACACACACACACACACACACACAAACACACACACCACACACACACCTTTGGACACACACACACACACACACTCACACACATACACACACACACACACACAAACACACAAACACACAAACACACACACACCTTTGGACACACACACACAAAAGGCACATGTCTGAGATATAGTGACACGTGCTTTGTGACCCTGTTGATGATTGCGGAAATTAATTGTCAGTGTTTCCAAATACAAAAGAAAAAAAGAAATGTTTTTTTTGTTTCTTGTCATAATTTATTGTGAAACGAAACTTAATCAAGCCACAAAGAGGTGTCATCGTAGGACAAACACAACGCACCACAGGTAGACTTATCTTATCAAAAGTAGACTTATCTTATCAAAGTTTACCAATTAGCATTAGTATGACTAGTATTTGTTGTACTACTAGTAGTACAACAAATATCAATGATTAAATAGATTCCTGCATTCAAAACAACACAATGTTTATACACTCCTGGTCCACTTTCAGACATGATATGATGTCATTTCAATTTAATGATGTCATTTAATAAATAACAGTGCACCTATGTACCTCTAGCAAAATTACTGCACGCGCACACACACACACACACGCGCACACACACACACACACACACACACACACACACACACACACACACACACACACACACACACACAGAGCCATCTATGCTGACAGGATGTGTGTGCTACAAGACTATATTGGGAGTGTTGTGATCGGGGGTTTGATCACAGGATGTCTTTGTCCTCAATCAAACAATACAATGTGACATAGCCACACATACATCCGGATGTACACACTTCAAACACTCAAGCACACACACACACACACACACACACACACACACACACACACACATAGATATACTTACGCACACACACGTACACACAAAGCTATACATACACACACACACATCAATAAATATAGGGAGGTGTGTAGATGCTGTTGCTATTGGCTATTCGTTGGGAAATTGGGAAATGTGAGGATGTGACTTTGGCCCTGCTGCTTTAAATAGCCGTGAGTTAGTGGTTGATGAGTCCCCAGAGCTGAGAGCTTCCTCACTGGATAAGGAGCAGGAGTGGTGAGGTCTGTCAAGGCCTCCCATACACACACACACACACACACACACACACACACACACATACACACACACACACGTGCAGATACTATATACAAACACACATGCAATGCACACACACAAGCACACACACACACACACACACACACACACACACACACACACACCCCGACCAAAGTGTGTACACATGCATGCACATACAGTACATGCATGCATATATGTTATATGTGTACGCACACACACACACACACACACACACACACACACACACACACACACACACACACACACACACATGCATACTCTGTCAGTTAAGGTTAGGCAAGCATAATACAATGACAGAGAGAGAGAGAGAAAGAGAGAGAGAGAGATAGAATCAGGGTGGGGGTTCCCCATGGTGGAGAGGGGGAAAAGGGGAGTGGGCAGCTGCTCCTGAGCTGGGACAATAACAACAAGTCATGAAGGTGGGGGTGGTGGGGGAGGTGGGGGTGAAGGTGGTGGTGGAGGTGATGGTGGAGGTGGGGGTGGGTTTGAAGGTGGTGGCGGAGGTGGTGGTGGAGGTGGTTGTGAACGTGGTGGTGGGGAGTGGGGGTGATGGTGGGGAGTGGGGGTGGAGGTGGGGGAGATGGGTGTGGAGGTGGGGGAGTGGGGGTGGTGGTGGGTGTGGAGGTGGGGGAGTGGGAGTTGTGGTGGAGGTGGACCGCGATCAAAGAGCGCTGTTCCTACACAGCCTCCGCAACCACAGACCTCCTCCTCCACCGTACAAAGCTACACTACAGATCCTCAAATACATATGATGCAGAATGGCCACCACGTAGAACTATAAAACACACGAAAACCAAAAAGTTTTTGTGAGTGCCAGCATATGTAGATCGTAGGATGAACACGGGTGTCCCTCATAACACAGACAGGTCTTAGGTCTTATGAGCAAATGGAAATGAGCAGACCCACACCTCGGTGCAAACACACAGGTCTCCTGAACAATTCCCAATAGTCAATCAGTGGACGTAGTACATTTATGTTTGTAATATATTTGTTTTTCAACATGGCACTTCTATAAGGACGACTAATTCGATCCTTAAAGGTAC
The DNA here is from genome assembly GCA_002895965.2 of Coryphaenoides rupestris. Lineage (NCBI taxonomy): Eukaryota > Metazoa > Chordata > Actinopteri > Gadiformes > Macrouridae > Coryphaenoides > Coryphaenoides rupestris. The sequence continues at coordinate 47,347 of PIJE02001232.1, read as the reverse complement.
TACATGTAAGATTCAGTGCATTCTGAGTTCTGTGGGTTGAGACAATAACAATCAGAAACTAATGTTAGTTCTTATCATAATTAAACCTTGTACACATTTAAAAAAGCTATGAAATATATATATTTTTTAATTATCCACAGTCAAATATAAGAGAAATCTGCCCAAAAGCTGTTCTACGCAGCAGAGTGAGTCGGGTAAGCTCTCGTGTTTTAACTTCAAACACAACGAAAATAAATAGAAATCAGAAAATGAAAGAAGTCTCTGTTTGTATGTATGTGTATGTATGTATGTATGTATGTATGTATGTATGTATGTATGTATGTATGTATGTATGTATGTATGTACGTGTGTATGTATGTATGTATGTATGTATGTATGTATGTACGTATGTACGTGTGTATGTATGTATGTATGTATGTATGTACGTACGTGTGTATGTATGTACGTATGTATGTACGTGTGTATGTATCTTATCTATCTATCTATCTATCTATCTATCTATCTATCTATCTATCTATCTATCTATCTATGTATCTATCTATCTATCTATCTACCTATCTATTATTTATCTATGTATGTATCTATCTATCTATGTCTGTAATTCGATTTTCTCGAGAACCGTTCATCCGAGCAACTTCCCACCTGGCAGGTTTGCTGCTGACGACATGAGGAAGTGCAGAGTCGTGAAAAGTTGTTTGGATGAGCGCTTCTGGAGGACGCTGCGAGCAATCTGCCCTTTCCCAACAGGCACGGAACGGGCACCGCACTGGCTGCTGACAATGCATGAGTGTATGTGCATGCACTTGTGTGTGTGTGTGTGTGTGTGTTTTGGCATTTGCGAACACATGCGTGTATGTGCATGCACTTTGCACTTTGAGTGTGTTTGTGTGTGTGTGTGTGTGTGTGTGTGTGTGTGTGTGTGTGTGTGTGTGCATCTGCGGATGCATGTGTGTATGTGCATGCACTTTGCACTTTGTGTGTGTGTGTTTTGGCATCTGCAAATGCATGTTTGTATGTGAATGCACTTGGCCGTGTGTGTATGTGTGTGTGTGTGTGTGTGTGTGTGTGTGTGTGTGTGTGTGTGTGTGTGTGTGTGTGTGTGCATCTGCGAATGCATGTGTGTATGTCCATGCACTTGACTGTGTGTGTGTGTGTGTGTGTGTGTGTGTATGTATGTGTGTGTGTGTGTGTGTATGTGTGTGTGTGTGTATGTGTGTGTGTGTAATTGTGACTGTGGTGGTATGTATGTTCTATTTAAAGCAAGCTTTACATGTCGGTATGCACGAGAGAAATGAAGTCCTTCCAGTGCATGTGAGGTCCAACATCAACAAAACACAGCATTCTGTGGCACTCCTCGCATTTTACGACAACAGAGTAAAGTCCACAACTCACTAAATCACTTGCAGTCGCACGCAAACACACACACGCAGACACCCACAACCACACAGACACACACAGACACACAGACTCCAAGGATGATATATTGAGGCGTGAGCTATATGTAATAAAGCCAATACACTTCAATCATTCACAATATAGGACTCTGATTCACACTCTGTAGCAGTATATGGTCGTGTTTATAATGGCCATGACCTCAGGGGAGGTTCATTCGAGTTGTGACCTTATCTCAACCGATAGTTGATGCCAATCTTATATGACAAGCAATAAACCAACACAACGGCTATAGCGAGCAGCATATGAATTAGCTAATTTGTTTATCTCTAGATATTGCACGAGATTCAAATTGAAGTGGGCCTATCATTTGTTCAGCTGTTGATGTGAAAATCAGGAAGTAAACTAATTAACTCATTCATCATTATTCATAATTGTAATGTTAAAGGGGGGGAGGGGGGGCTTATAAGCACCTTATAAGCATCCATGCTACTGTGTAAATTATGCATAAGTGATGAGATAAAACAATACAAAATAAACAATGTAGCTGTAAAAACCGTCCATTCCACAAAAGTCTTGATATATTAAAAAATATATCGTCTGCCTTTTAAATATCCCCACTTGAACTCAACCTCAGTGTAAGCAGCCCGTAGACTTGTAGGACCACAGGGCAACAGGTAGAACAGGTAGACGCCACAGTAGTAGAGCTGATCTCGGGAGTGAGTTCCTATTTGATCCTCAAGTCTCAAGACACTTGAATCCCATGGTGATCCACAGCCCGTACATCTACATGGATTGAATTTGGAATTGACTTTTGTTTAAATAATTTATTTCAATCTTTTATAATTTAAGTGTCTGTGTCTGTTGTATAATTGAAGTGTCTGTGCGTGAGATAAGACTGTATTAACTCCATTACTAGTTATTATTATTATTATTATATACATGATTAAATCCCACATATTATAGCCTATGTTATAGTATCCACCGTCCCGCTGCAACTGACCTTCACTGGAGTTGGAGAAGTTGCACGTGTCTTCGATCTGCTCTCCTCCTTCTTCTCCTTCTTCTTCTTTTTCTTCTCCTTCTTCTTCTTTTTCTTCTCCTTCTCCTTCTTCTTCTTCTCCTTCTTCTCCTTCTGTAGGGCGACAGGCAGCTTCAGCAATTCAACAGCGCACACTTGAGCGCTTTGGAGAAAAAAAGGAAAAGACTGCAGCAGCAGCAGCAGCAGTAGTTGTAGTCGTAGTAGTAGTAGTAGTAGTAGTAGTTGTTGTAGTCGTAGTAGTAGTAGTAGTAGTAGTAGTAGTTGTTGTAGTAGTTGTGTGTGATCGGGTCTGTCTGCTAGTAGTGACTACTGTCTGTCACGCTGGAGCAGGGTAGCCTACCTCCCCTCCCTCCCTCCCTCCCTCCATATAAATAAGAAAAATTTAAGTGCAAAAATTGACGCGTGTTCAATGCAGGGGCGGCGCCAGGAATTTTGGGCCCCGTGAAAAGAAACCATATCGGGCCCCACCACGGCCCATATAATACTGTGATACTTTTACTATGTGGTTAAATGAGGTTTGCATGGCGTATCATACTTAAGAGAACATTATTTTCTTCAGTTTGTTTAAGTAGGCTATTTATTATGTAATCGCAAAGGAAGTCCGGGTAGATCGCATGCCATTAAAAAAAATGTTAATTGTTATCATTCATCGGATGAATGGATAACATTAACATGATATTGGTGGGACGCTGGGGACATGTCCCCACCAATATCCAGCGATATCCATCCCCCCCCCCCCCCCCCCCTGCCGGATCAGAACCGCGAAGTAACGGAGCAACCCCCCCCCCCCCCCCCCTCGTTTATTAGAAGAAGAAGAAGAGAAGAAGATCTTTATTAGTCCACACATATTGGTCACTATATGAAGTATAGGTAGATCATTTTGGCTTGGTCATTTTAAAAGTAGCTCGCAAGTTTAAAAAGTGTGGGCACCCCTGTGTAAGAGGGTGACAGGGGCCTTCCACTATATTTTCTTTCAGTCTATCAACCAATTTATTTAGCCAATTTTACTGTAGTTATGTCAGTAATTACTGAGAGGAAAAGAAATCCAAATAAAAACAAACTTTTAATTTCTGGCTTTTAGAGGGCCCCCCTCGACTTTGGGCCCTGGGTAGTCGGTCCCACTTTTCCCCCCAGTCCGACGCCCCTGTATTAACCTACACTACATCATGTCCTCATTTCCCCAAAAATATAGTTTAATGCAGGTCAAAGGTTATCTTATACCATATACCATATCTTTGGGGGGCATTGTTCCTTATCCTTGTTCACAACAATTTGAGATCAAATCATTCCAGTAGAAACGTGCTTTCAACTAGAGAGATCTGAGAAGAGCATCAGTGGATAATGAGATGGGTGGCAACACAGCAGCAGCGTCCCACAGCTCCATCCTTTCTCACACACACACACACACACACACACACACACACACACACACACACACACACACAAACACACACACACACTGGTGGTGCTTCATTGACCGCCCACACCCATGCTGGGGGCCCATTATACACGCAGTCACGGCTCAGAGACACTGGAGAATGGAGATGGTGGGAGAGGTTCAATTCAACAGACACACCTTTCGTCCCTTTCCATCATCCATTGTGTCCAGAGTGTGCGTGAGTGTGCGTGCGTGTGCGTGTGTGTGTGTGCGTGTGTGTGTGTGTGTGTGTGTGTGTGTGTGTGTGTGTGTGTGCGTGTGCGTGTGTGTGCGTGTTACAGGTTGCAGATGCAGTTTGTGACGTTTACGCTTGTCTACAGCCCCCTCTGCTGGCCATGAATGAATACTGCAGCACACGTGACATTCATACTCCAATTGACTCAATAGGCAGGAAACATCACAGATATTATTTATGGGTCGGTTGGATTGAGGTCTGGCAGTGCACCAGTACAGACACAACCAGTACAGTGACTGTACAGGGACCAGGCTGGTGCTGCGACAGACATAAACAATACTTCTTAGAGGCGTGAACACAGGTGCACCTCATGCTGGAAATAATGTTCACTAGCAAAACCTTTGTGCTCAAGGCCTATGAGAATAGACACAAATGTAATATTTCTTCTGAGAAATATGTACTGACATTTATGTTTAATGTGTTTATGTGTTGCAATATTACCATGCTACATTACCTTTCATCATTATGTGCAATATTCTTAATATTCTTTTTATCATGTGCAATACATCCTCTAACCATTATTATTATTACACTTTTATTACACTTTTTTTTATTACACATGCCTATATATTTTTATACTTCACCTATATTTTTATACTTCTACTAAGATAAGATAAGATAGAACTGTATTAATCCCGAAGGAAATTCTTGTGCCAGGCTGCATAGCAATACAGTACAATACAACAATATGGAAATCAACAGAATAATATAAATAAACTAAACTAACAGATTTACAAATGTACAATGTCAAATATAAAAATATACAGGCAAGATAAGATATTCAGATGGCGAAAACAATTTGGCATAGTTGAAGTGTAATACTGTGATAATAATAATGTTTAGGGGATGTATTGCACCTGATAGAAAGAATATTAAGAATATATATTAACAATATTGCACATAATGTTGAAAGGCAATGTATTGGACATGACATTATGACATTAAGAATATTGCACATGATGATGAGAGGAGATGAGGTAATATTACAGATAATATTTATAGATAACATTGTATTGATAATAATAATATAGCACATGATAGAGAGTATTGCACATGTTGGGCAGTAATATTAATATTGCACTTAATACTGAGGAAAAATCCACATGATGTTGAAAGGTAATATTGTACATGATATTGCTCAGTGTTCATTGTCTTGTAACTGTCCTTCCCACAGAGGGGGGAGGAGTTATAGAGTTTGATGGCCACAGGCAGAAAGGACCTCCTGTGGTGTGTTCTGTGGTGCACCTCGGTAATCTCAGTCTACGGCTGAAGGTGCTCTGGTATGACACCAGTGTGGCGTGCAGGGGATGGGAGGCGTTGTCCATAATACTGAGTAGTTTACTCAGCATCCTCCTCTCTGAGACATCCACCAAAGACTCTAATTCCACTCCCAGGACAGAACCCGCTTTCCTGAGCGATGAGCTTATTGAGTCTGTTAGCGTCGCTGCCTTCACCCTGCTGCCCCAGCACACAACAGCGTAGAAGATGACGCTGGCCACCACAGAGTGATAGAACATCTGCAGCATGGTCCTGCAGACGTTGAAAGATCTGAGTCTCCGTAGGAAATACAGGCGACTCTGACCTTTCTTATACAGGGCCTCTGTGTTTTTAGTCCAGTCCAATTTATTGTCTATGTGGACACCCAGGTACTTATATATATATATACTAGGACTTAGACCTACTGTACATTTGTAAATCTGTTATTTTATTTGTATTATTCTACTGTTTATTTCTATCTATTTCTAAGTTCTATCTTATCTTATCTTATCTTAACTATGTAGACTTTATCCTCTAGATATGGTGGGGGGTGGGGGGGGGGGGAACCCTCTATTAACAAACCACCACTGGGGTGAAGATGGCTGAAACGAATCCAACCCTTTACAAGAGTCAATTGGAAGACAGTCGTCTTCTTCTTCTTCTGAGGATGTTTCCTCACGTCAACACAAGACACAGCGGCACCGCACCGCTCACAGAGAACAGAACACTTTGGTGGAAGGATGGAACCACATCTTTATTGACTGTACAGAGAACCGGATCATGCAAAGCGGTATTGCGTTACAGTTAAAAACACAATAACGAACCCAACAGTATACTTATATATATATATATATTATACTCTAATTACGGAGCCTCGAAAAAATAAATAAATCAATATGTTACAAAAAAATAAACTCCTGAGAGGACACATACATACACACACACACACATACATACTGTACATACACACATACAAATACAGTACAATGTGTTTTATATTCATTTACTTGTTACGCGGTATCACAGACCATGAAGAAAGCGATGGGGGTTAATAAGCAGTTCTGTAAGCGTGACACGATGTGTACTATTCTTATACTCATGGACCTGAAACACACCAACCCAGGGGGTTAAAACATGCCCGCCCAAAAGGCCTTTCGGTTAATCCCAGCTTGGCTTAATAATATCACTTTCATACTCTGTGTGTGGTAAACTCTGTGGTCATGATTAAAAAAAAACTAAAGCCATAGGATGAGACGAGAGCTCCTCTCAGTCTCACGCTGTTTGTTGTCGTCGTCGTGGAGACTGACCTGGAATGTAACAGTTCAACACAAAGCTTGCAAAGAAAACCTGGATGCAGTACACTCAAAATGGAGGACGGAGAGGTGTTGTACGCTGGATGACGGTGACACCAACAAGGTTTCTCTTCGCGCGGCGCGGACAGTGTTCGGCAGTCATGTCGAGGTGTTTATTGCACTGCTGTCGCCACTGCGGTTTTTTTCTTATTTCTTCTTTCCGATTTTTTTTTCTTTCCACTGAGTATAATTAATTAACAAACCACACTACGTTTGAATAGAGCTAGACGAAGGTGAACGCACAACACCACCACCGGTCACGACAGTCACAGAGACACAGAGTTGAGGGGCTAGTATTACCCCGCCGTGGAGCATCATCACTTCAGCTCAGGGACTCCCCCGAGCTGAGCCGAGCAGTGGCTGAACACGGAGGGGTTTTAAATTCAAAGCACTGAACCCAGGCCTGTACAGCTAGCACATCAAGCTGTGAATCAAGTCAAATAAAAAACACCAGCTTCACAATAAGGCTACAACAACTAGAGATAGAGAGAAAGAAAGAGAGACAGAGAGAGAGAGAGAGAGAGAGAGAGAGAGAGAGAGAGAGAGAGAGAGGCAACAGAGGGCAGAAGTTGTCCATCACATTTTCCTTCGTCAATAGTCACACACGGAGCCACGTAAACCATCCATGCATACGGATTTGAACACAGAAGAGAGAACACACGTATCCGACCACCTCCTTCCCACCGCAGACGCACACGTCAAGGCTTCTCTATAAGACACGCTGTAGCTGCACTGTGTTCAGTAGCCAGCGATCAGAGAGGTGAACTTAGACACTGCATCTGATCATCTTACTGAGCAATGCTTTCGATTTACTTCATCGATTGATCTTGTTTGTTTTAGCTGTGGGTTTAATCTGTAAAGTAAAGTTAAATCTCAACCCGGTATCCTCATCTTCTCGCTAATGGAATTCCAGCCGTGGAACGAAAGTTATGTCACTGAGGGTTTTTACTATAGATTCTGGCAGTAGATAGATATTGGCTATTCTCCCAATAGTGGCTTCATTCATCTGTACTTTATATATAGGTATACTATATTTTCTTTATCTCAAATAGTATACTGTATGCTTCATAATATTCATAATGTTTTCCTCTGAGAAAAAAATAAACATCTGTTCTTCTTCTTCTTGTTTTTGTGTATTTTGATTCCATCTCAACGCCCTGACTCAGTGTCATCATAATGTCATCATAATACTGACTGACTTCAAACTATCCACTGTGCGTCCTCAGTCAGTCACTCAGCCCCGTGGATACTTAAACACTTACGATACGTAGGAGGACTGAGACAGAGAACCCACGGTACTACACACAGGCACACACACACACACACACACACACATGCACACACGCATACACACACCCACGCACGGACACACACACACAGACACACAGTTAAAAGGGCATTCACATCGAAACACCAATCAAGTCATCCCTGGAGCCGATCGTTAGAGGAAAGGGGGCGGGGGTGAGAAGAGGTTGGGTGGAGCGCAGGGGGGTCGGAGGTCGGGGGTCGGAGGAGACCTGGGGTGAGGGGGTGGGGCGGGGGGGCGGGGGGGGGGGGGGGGGTAGAGGGAGGCTCGGCTACACGTCGCCCGGGCGGCTGGCCGTCTAGTCAGAGAAGAGGCTGACGAAGGACTTTCGGAGGTTGCGAATAGTCTCGGCCTTGGCCTCCTCCTGGCCGTCCGAGGCCGAGGGGGCGGAGCCTCCGCGGAAGAAGGAGGAGTCACTGAAGACGTTGAAGGCATTGGTCAGGGACTGGGACTTACTGGTGTGGGGTGGGAGGGTGGGGTGGGGGGGAGGAGAGGGAGGGGAGGGGGAGAGACAGAGGGGGAGGGGGGAGGCAGGGGGACGGAGGAGAGAAGGGCGGGGGGAGGAGAGGGGGGTGAGGTGGGTGGAGCAGGGCGTCATAAAGGGAGGGGTGGATTGAAAGACAGGGAAGAGAGGACAATGTGGACAAGTCTCAGAAGAGTGACATAAACAGCCATTTAAACCCCACCCCACAGTTGTATCATAGAAACTCTTCAACACTACTGTGGGCACATACAACTAAAACTATGGTACCCTAAAAACATTTATAACATTTTTTGTATTCCGAAAATTTGCAAGCGGCGGATGGTTCTTTTGATTCTACTAATGTTAGGTTAATTAGACAAACACATAATCCAAACATGAATCTTGTTATCTGCGTTATTTACGGAAGTTAATAGGTTTACGTAAGAAGCCATTAGTGGAGTCCATTCACACACACACACATGTGCTTTTCCTGCCTGATCACCACAGTGTGGATCACAGTGTGGTCCTTACTTCAGCAGGGGGTGGCCCTTCGGCTGGTCCGACGGCTGCTCCTCCTGCGCCTCTGCCTCAGACGGGACCGGCTCCGGGTTGGCCGGCCCGGCCTCGGACCGACCGGACGGAGGAGACGGGGCCGATTTGGCGGACTCCAGGGCCTGCGCCGGGGGGGCCTGGCCCTCCGGCAGCTGGGACTTGGCCAGGTCGGCCGGAAGAGTCTGCTGCCTCACCTGGATCTGAGAGCGGGAATTCCTGCGCACAGGAGGGATGGGCTTGGCAGGGGGTGTGGGCTTGGGGGGCAGCTCTTTGGGTTTGCCGGGAGACGGGGAGGGAGAGGCCTGGCCCTGGGGCTTGGGTTGCTCTGTGGTCGGGCCTTCCGCCGGAGCTGAGGCCTGGGCCGGAGCTGGGGAGGCTGGGGCTACGGCTGCTGCTGCTGCTCTGGCGGGGGGAGACCCAGAGGCTGCTGCTCTGGCGGGGGGAGACCCAGAGGCTGCTGCTCTGGCGGGGGGAGACCCAGAGGCTGCCGCTCTGGCGGGGGGAGACCCAGAGGCTGCCGCTCTGGCGGGAGGAGACCCAGAGGCTGCCGCCTTGGCTGCAGGGGAGGCTACGGGTGCGGCCGTGGGCTTGGCCTGGCCGGTGGGGGGAGCCGGGGCTGGGCTGGATTTGCTGACAGACGGAGCCCTCGTCATGGGGGGAGGCCTGGGCACGGGGGGCTTGTTAACGGAGGCGGCCTTCTGGACCGGGCCTGGCTTCTGGGACATGCTGGGCTTGGCTGCAGGTTCAGATGCTCTCTTTGTAGACTCTTGGGATGGGTCCACGCTCTGGGATTTCACCGGTGTCCCTAAACATACGAACCAGACATATGTTCATATGTTCTCCTTTTCACTTTGAAATCGTCTGTAACTGATGTGGTCTCATAGTGCTCTGGTGCCATATAGTCATGCCAATAGACGGCGCTGTGTTCCTGTTATGGTTTAATCATGCAATTAAAACTTTATAATGCCATATCATCTTTATGCAAATCCTCATTGAGGTACTTCACACAGTAACAGGGACCAAAACCCTTACATTTATAACACCAACATTAATGTTACCAACTTAATCAGCTAGCCTCTGTTGTAAGGTTTTCTACTTATAATGCACATGCATGCATATGGAATTAATCCAAACAAGGACTAAAATACAATCATGAAATTAAAACAATAGTTACATCTAAGCCACAAGCATCTAAAAATCTACAACAATGTAATATCAACAGCAAACCATTGAGAGAAAAAATAGAGGCCATTAGGACAGTGCTAACAGTAGGCGGCAGCAGAGCACTGGTTAAGGTGCTTGTGAGTCTGCAGAGCAATTGGCAAACGTTGAGAGGAGAGAGACAGAGGAAATCAACTGAAGGGACGCGACAGGGGAGAGGATTGAAGGCCGACTGGAAAGAGATACAGCGGAATCAAATCAGAGATGTACAGATGGAAAAGGAAATTGGTCATTTTAAGCTCCCTACCAGCCTAGTTTAATCCACACACACACACACACACACACACACACACACACACACAGCAGAAGGAGAGCAGAGCACGACAGAGCCGGTTATATAATCATGATGTCGTGACGTGTGCAACAACTACACACAGTGGGGAGTTCAAATGTTGGCAAAGCAATTAGATAACACGAGCCAGCTCCTTGATGGTGTTCAAATCTGCATTGAACTCATTTTAAATCTCATCCCAAATGCGGACTCACAGACGGAACCTGAAGCCTTTGACTCGGATGTGTAATAGGTTAAGAATAATAACGCTCAAAATGACTGCTGGTGCAACTCCCAAGCGGGTTAGGTCAGTGTGGGTCTGGATTCACTGTAATTAAAACCCGTGACGAGCCACAGGAGACCTCTGAAGAGATAGAACCACGCATAAGGAAGAATAACAGCTTCTTCTGCTTATTTTCAGCATAGACGAGTTGGTTTAAATCATATATTGCATTTGTCTTGCAGAGATGGGAGCCTTCATACCATTGAGGGGCGGCAGTGGCTCAGGAGGTAAGTGTATGAATGGGTGAATGTGAGGCAATATGAGCTTTGGATAAAGGCGCTATATAAAATGCAAGCCATTTACCATTACATCTTCTACCTCCTGGACGGTCATCTCTTAGATGCAAGTCATAAAATTGTATTGCTTTTCATATTTAGACAATGTATAGGTCTACCAATATCAATAAACGTGCTACGTGAGTTAATAGTGTCACTGCAAAGGCGGAGATCTTAGTTATACAGTCTAAGGAGGCATGGCAGTCCATAATAATCACTATGGCAACATTACATTCCAAGCATTGTCTAATGCTAACACACACACACACACACACACACACACACACACACACACACACACACACACACACACACACACACACACACACACACACACACACAAAGCAAAGCAAAGCAAAGCAAAACAAAACAAAAAAATTGGCCGTACAACCACTTACACATTTTGCTTCATTCATTTGCATTCGGAAAATGTTGATTAAATTGGTTGACACACAGTTTGAACACAGCAGCCCCCAGCAGCGTGAGGCATCACTGCACTTAGAGAAGCTTCCGCAGTTATTCAATTACCTTTGTTCGGGGAAGGCAACAACAGAACAAAATCACTGCATAGAAGCAAATAAAGGACTGCATTTTCAAAGGACATCACTGCCACTTCACATGTTCCTATTGATATAAATAAATCAAATTACTCACAACAAAGAGCTGCTGTGTGCTCCGTGTAATTATATTTCTACTTAGAAATAGTCGATGCTTCCCGGCAGACTGGACCTGACATGAGGATCATGAACTGTGTCTCACCAATGTAACCACGTTTTAAAAACATAGGATAACATGTAAATATGGACTCATATTGACCTCTAGGTTAAATGCATGCGTTGAGTGCATGAGTGCACGGCATTCTGGTCCCCACCCCCCCCCCGAACACCCCCCAATCTTATTGTAGCGAGTGGGAGTGGCTTGTGCAAGAGACAATATAGTCCCGCCCTTAAATTACAATACACGTGTCCCAACATATGATTGTTGATAGTGGGCGGAGCCGAGCTCAAACACAGTGTGTTCGGCAAGAGAAGCTGATCGATTGATGAGTGCTCACCTTGGGTTCGCTGCCCAGGTGTCCTGTTGGGATCTGATGCTCCCTCCTTCGGGACAGCGCTCTGGAAGACAAGATAATACAATTATAACCTCACACAACAACAACAACAACAACAACAACAACAACAACAACAACAACAACAACAACAACAGCCACATGATCGAAACCTACAGTAGGCTGAGTCAGGTGATGCCAGGCAGCACTGACAGTGAACCACGGAGAGATGGTGATAGACTTGGGAGGGATGGGAATGACTGTGTTGTTACATGAGGTGTTAACTATTGTAATATCACTGCTGTCTTCAGATACAAATGAGAAATCAAACCTCGTCTCTGGATTTGTATATTCTTTGCTTGTATTGTACATTCAGTGCTAGACTTAACACAACATCGAGAGTGTTCTCACAGGATGCATCACCGTCTGGTACGGGAACTGCACCGCACTGGAGCGTAAAACACTACAGAGGGTGGTGCGGACGGCCCAGTACATCGTTGGAGGTGAGCTTCCCTCCCTCCTGGATATATACACCAGGCGGTGCGTGGCCAAGGCCAAACGGATTATTAAAGACAATAACCACCCCAGCCACGAACTGTACACACTTCTACCGTCAGGCAGGCGATACCGCAGTATCAAGTGCCACACGAGCAGACTCAGAGACAGCTTCCACAGTCAGGCCATCAGGCTGCTGAACAAGTTCGGCATCAATGTCTAAATGCTAGTGCTAAGTGTTGGTGCTAGTGCTGTGCTGGTGTTACTGCTAGTGCTGGTCCTGGTGCTAGTGTTACTGCTAGTGCTGGTGCTGGTGTTAGTGCTAGTCCTGGTGCCAACTGCTGGTGCTAGTGTTGTGTCGACTGTCTGGGAAGGTATCCCGTGACATTCTGTGAATGTCAGCATATAACAATGTATATTTTATTATATTGCTCATGTTCATTGTCTTGTATTTCAACTGTCCTTCCCACAGAGGGGGGAGGAGTTATAGAGTTTGATGGCCACAGGCAGAAAGGACCTCCTGTGGCGTTCTGTGGTGCACCTCGGTAGTCTCAGTCTACGGCTGAAGGTGCTCTGGTATGACTCCAGTGTGGCGTGCAGGGGATGGGAGGCGTTGTCCATAATACTGAGTAGTTTACCCAGCATCCTCCTCTCCGAGACCTCCACCAAAGACTCCAATTCCACTCCCAGGACAGAACCCGCTTTCCTGATGAGCTTATTGAGTCTGTTGGCGTCGGCTGCCTTCACCCTGCTGCCCCAGCACACAACAGCGTAGAAGATGACGCTGGCCACCACAGAGTGATAGAACATCTGCAGCATGGTCCTGCAGACGTTGAAAGATCTGAGTCTCCGTAGGAAATACAGGCGACTCTGACCTTTCTTATACAGGGCCTCTGTGTTTTTAGTCCAGTCCATTTTATTGTCTATGTGAACACCCAGGTACTTATATTATATAGTATTTTTATTGGATTAGACCTACTGTACATTTGTAAATCCGTTATCTTATTTGTATTATTCTACTGTTTATTTCTATCTATTTCTAAGTTCTATCTTATCTTATCTTATCTTAACTATGTAGACTTTATCCTCTAGATATGGTGGGGGGGTGGGGGGGGGGGGACCCTCTATTAACAAACCACCACTGGGGTGAAGATGGCTGAAACGAATCCAACCCTTTACAAGAGTCAATTGGAAGACAGTCGTCTTCTTCTTCTTCTGAGGATGTTTCCTCACATCAACACAAGACACAGCGGCACCGCACCGCTCACAGAGAACAGAACACTTTGGTGGAAGGATGGAACCACATCTTTATTGACTGTACAGAGAACCGGATCATGCAAAGCGGTATTGCGTTACAGTTAAAAACACAATAACGAACCCAACAGTATACTTATATATATATATATATTATACTCTAATTACGGAGCCTCGAAAAAATAAATAAATCAATATGTTACAAAAAATAAACTCCTGAGAGGACACATACATACACACACACACACATACATACTGTACATACACACATACAAATACAGTACAATGTGTTTTATATTCATTTACTTGTTACGCGGTATCACAGACCATGAAGAAAGCCGATGGGGGTTTAATAAGCAGTTCTGTAAGCGTGACACGATGTGTACTATTCTTATACTCATAGACCTGAAACACACCAACCCAGGGGTTAAAACATGCCCGGCCAAAAGGCCTTTCGGTAATATCACTTTCATACTCTGTGTGTGGTAAACTCTGTGGTCATGATTTAAAAAAAAACTAAAAGCCATAGGATGAGACGAGAGCTCCTCTCAGTCTCACGCTGTTTGTTGTTGTCGTCGTGGAGACTGACCTGGAATGTAACAGTTCAACACAAAGCTTGCAAAGAAAACCTGGATGCAGTACACTCAAAATGGAGGACGGAGAGGTGTTGTACGCTGGATGACGGTGACACCAACAAGGTTTCTCTTCGCGCGGCGCGGACAGTGTTCGGCAGTCATGTCGAGGTGTTTATTGCACTGCTGTCGCCACTGCGGTTTTTTTCTTATTTCTTCTTTCCGATTTTTTTTTCTTTCCACTGAGTATAATTAATTAACAAACCACACTACGTTTGAATAGAGCTAGACGAAGGTGAACGCACAACACCACCACCGGTCACGACAGTCACAGAGACACAGAGTTGAGGGGCTAGTATTACCCCGCCGTGGAGCATCATCACTTCAGCTCAGGGACTCCCCCGAGCTGAGCCGAGCAGTGGCTGAACACGGAGGGGTTTTAAATTCAAAGCACTGAACCCAGGCCTGTACAGCTAGCACATCAAGCTGTGAATCAAGTCAAATAAAAAAACACCAGCTTCACAATAAGGCTACAACAACTAGAGATAGAGAGAAAGAAAGAGAGACAGAGAGAGAGAGAGAGAGAGAGAGAGAGAGAGAGAGAGAGGCAACAGAGGGCAGAAGTTGTCCATCACATTTTCCTTCGTCAATAGTCACACACGGAGCCACGTAAACCATCCATGCATACGGATTTGAACACAGAAGAGAGAACACACGTATCCGACCACCTCCTTCCCACCGCAGACGCACACGTCAAGGCTTCTCTATAAGACACGCTGTAGCTGCACTGTGTTCAGTAGCCAGCGATCAGAGAGGTGAACTTAGACACTGCATCTGATCATCTTACTGAGCAATGCTTTCGATTTACTTCATCGATTGATCTTGTTTGTTTTAGGGGTAGAGGGAGGCTCGGCTACACGTCGCCCGGGCGGCTGGCCGTCTAGTCAGAGAAGAGGCTGACGAAGGACTTTCGGAGGTTGCGAATAGTCTCGGCCTTGGCCTCCTCCTGGCCGTCCGAGGCCGAGGGGGCGGAGCCTCCGCGGAAGAAGGAGGAGTCACTGAAGACGTTGAAGGCATTGGTCAGGGACTGGGACTTACTGGTGTGGGGTGGGAGGGTGGGAGGTGGGGGGTTGGAGGAGAGGGGAGGGGAGGGGCGGGGAGAGACAGAGGGGGAGGGGGGAGGCAGGGGGACGGAGGAGAGAAGGGCGGGGGGAGGAGAGGGGGGTGAGGTGGGTGGAGCAGGGCGTCATAAAGGGAGGGGTGGATTGAAAGACAGGGAGAGAGGACAATGTGGACAAGTCTCAGAAGGGTGACATAAACAGCCATTAACCCCCCCCACAGTTGTATCATAGAAACTCTTCAACACTACTGTGGGCACATACAACTAAAACTATGGTACCCTAAAAACATTTATAACATTTTTTGTATTCCGAAAATTTGCAAGCGGCGGATGGTTCTTTTGATTCTACTAATGTTAGGTTAATTAGACAAACACATAATCCAAACATGAATCTTGTTATCTGCGTTATTTACGGAAGTTAATAGGTTTACGTAAGAAGCCATTAGTGGAGTCCATTCACACACACACACATGTGCTTTTCCTGCCTGATCACCACAGTGTGGATCACAGTGTGGTCCTTACTTCAGCAGGGGGTGGCCCTTCGGCTGGTCCGACGGCTGCTCCTCCTGCGCCTCTGCCTCAGACGGGACCGGCTCCGGGTTGGCCGGCCCGGCCTCGGACCGACCGGACGGAGGAGACGGGGCCGATTTGGCGGACTCCAGGGCCTGCGCCGGGGGGGCCTGGCCCTCCGGCAGCTGGGACTTGGCCAGGTCGGCCGGAAGAGTCTGCTGCCTCACCTGGATCTGAGAGCGGGAATTCCTGCGCACAGGAGGGATGGGCTTGGCAGGGGGTGTGGGCTTGGGGGGAAGCTCTTTGGGTTTGCCGGGAGACGGGGAGGGAGAGGCCTGGCCCTGGGGCTTGGGTTGCTCTGTGGTCGGGCCTTCCGCCGGAGCTGAGGCCTGGGCCGGAGCTGGGGAGGCTGGGGCTACGGCTGCTGCTGCTGCTCTGGCGGGGGGAGACCCAGAGGCTGCTGCTCTGGCGGGGGGAGACCCAGAGGCTGCTGCTCTGGCGGGGGGAGACCCAGAGGCGCTGCTCTGGCGGGGGGAGACCCAGAGGCTGCCGCTCTGGCGGGAGGAGACCCAGAGGCTGCCGCCTTGGCTGCAGGGGAGGCTACGGGTGCGGCCGTGGGCTTGGCCTGGCCGGTGGGGGGAGCCGGGGCTGGGCTGGATTTGCTGACAGACGGAGCCCTCGTCATGGGGGGAGGCCTGGGCACGGGAGGCTTGTTAACGGAGGCGGCCTTCTGGACCGGGCCTGGCTTCTGGGACATGCTGGGCTTGGCTGCAGGTTCAGATGCTCTCTTTGTAGACTCTTGGGATGGGTCCACGCTCTGGGATTTCACCGGTGTCCCTAAACATACGAACCAGACATATGTTCATATGTTCTCCTTTTCACTTTGAAATCGTCTGTAACTGATGTGGTCTCATAGTGCTCTGGTGCCATATAGTCATGCCAATAGACGACGCTGTGTTCCTGTTATGGTTTAATCATGCAATTAAAACATATCATCTTTATGCAAATCCTCATTGAGGTACTTCACACAGTAACAGGGACAAAACCCTTACATTTATAACACCACATTAATGTTACCAACTTAATCAGCTAGCCTCTGTTGTAAGGTTTTCTACTTATAATGCACATGCATGCATATGGAATTAATCCAAACAAGGACTAAAAATACAATCATGAAATTAAAACAATAGTTACATCTAAGCCACAAGCATCTAAAATCTACAACAATGTAATATCAACAGCAAAACCATTGAGAGAAAAAATAGAGGCCATTAGGCCAGTGCTAACAGTAGGCGGCAGCAGAGCACTGGTTAAGGTGCTTGTGAGTCTGCAGAGCAATTGGCAAACGTTGAGAGGAGAGAGACAGAGGAAATCAACTGAAGGGACGCGACAGGGGAGAGGATTGAAGGCCGACTGGAAAGAGATACAGCGGAATCAAATCAGAGATGTACAGATGGAAAAGGAAATTGGTCATTTTAAGCTCCCTACCAGCCTAGTTTAATCCACACACACACACACACACACACACACACACACAGCAGAAGGAGAGCAGAGCACGACAGAGCCGGTTATATAATCATGATGTCGTGACGTGTGCAACAACTACACACAGTGGGGAGTTCAAATGTTGGCAAAGCAATTAGATAACACGAGCCAGCTCCTGATGGTGTTCAAATCTGCATTGAACTCATTTTAAATCTCATCCCAAATGCGGACTCACAGACGGAACCTGAAGCCTTTGACTCGGATGTGTAATAGGTTAAGAATAATAACGCTCAAAATGACTGCTGGTGCAACTCCCAAGGCGGGTTAGGTCAGTGTGGGTCTGGATTCACTGTAATTAAAACCCGTGACGAGCCACAGGAGACCTCTGAAGAGATAGAACCACGCATAAGGAAGAATAACAGCTTCTTCTGCTTATTTTCAGCATAGACGAGTTTGGTTTAAATCATATATTGCATTTGTCTTGCAGAGATGGGAGCCTTCATACCATTGAGGGGCGGCAGTGGCTCAGGAGGTAAGTGTATGAATGGGTGAATGTGAGGCAATATGAGCTTTGGATAAGGCGCTATATAAATGCAAGCCATTTACCATTACATCTTCTACCCTCTGGACGGTCATCTCTTAGATGCAAGTCATAAAATTGTATTGCTTTTCATATTTAGACAATGTATAGGTCTACCAATATCAATAAACGTGCTACGTGAGTTAATAGTGTCACTGCAAAGGCGGAGATTCTTAGTTATACAGTCTAAGGAGGCATGGCAGTCCCATAATAATCACTATGGCAACATTACATTCCAAGCATTGTCTAATGCTAAACACACACACACACCACACACACACACACACACACACACACACACACACACACACACACACACACACACACACACACCACACACAAAGCAAAGCAAAGCAAAGCAAAACAAAACAAAAAATTGCCGTACAACACTTACACATTTTGCTTCATTCATTTGCATTCGGAAAATGTTGATTAAATTGGTTGACACACAGTTTGAACACAGCAGCCCCCAGCAGCGTGAGGCATCACTGCACTTAGAGAAGCTTCCGCAGTTATTCAATTACCTTTGTTCGGGGAAGGCAACAACAGAACAAAATCACTGCATAGAAGCAATAAAGGACTGCATTTTCAAAGGACATCACTGCCACTTCACATGTTCCTATTGATATAAATAAATCAAATTACTCACAACAAAGAGCTGCTGTGTGCTCCGTGTAATTATATTTCTACTTAGAAATAGTCGATGCTTCCCGGCAGACTGGACCTGACATGAGGATCATGAACTGTGTCTCACCAATGTAACCACGTTTTAAAAACATAGGATAACATGTAAATATGGACTCATATTGACCTCTAGGTTAAATGCATGCGTTGAGTGCATGAGTGCACGGCATTCTGGTCCCCACCCCCCCCCCCAAACACCCCCCAATCTTATTGTAGCGAGTGGGAGTGGCTTGTGCAAGAGACAATATAGTCCCGCCCTTAAATTACAATACACGTGTCCCAACATATGATTGTTGATAGTGGGCGGAGCCGAGCTCAAACACAGTGTGTTCGGCAGAGAAGCTGATCGATTGATGAGTGCTCACCTTGGGTTCGCTGCCCAGGTGTCCTGTTGGGATCTGATGCTCCCTCCTTCGGGACAGCGCTCTGGAAGACAAGATAATACAATTATAACCTCACACAACAACAACAACAACAACAACAACAACAACAACAACAACAACAACAACAACAACAACAACAACAGCCACATGATCGAAACCTACAGTAGGCTGAGTCAGGTGATGCCAGGCAGCACTGACAGTGAACCACGGAGAGATGGTGATAGACTTGGGAGGGATGGGAATGACTGTGTTGTTACATGAGGTGTTAACTATTGTAATATCACTGCTGTCTTCAGATACAAATGAGAAATCAAACCTCGTCTCTGGATTTGTATATTCTTTGCTTGTATTGTACATTCAGTGCTAGACTTAACACAACATCGAGGAGTGTTCCTCCACAGGATGGCATCACCGTCTGGTACGGGAACTGCACCGCACTGGAGTGTAAAACACTACAGAGGGTGGTGCGGACGGCCCAGTACATCGTTGGAGGTGAGCTTCCCTCCCTCCTGGATATATACACCAGGCGGTGCGTGGCCAAGGCCAAACGGATTATTAAAGACAATAACCACCCCAGCCACGAACTGTACACACTTCTACCATCAGGCAGGCGATTACCGCAGTATCAAGTTGCCACGAGCAGACTCAGAGGACAGCTTCCACAGTCAGGCCATCAGGCTGCTGAACAAAGTTCGGCATCAATGTCCAATGCTAGCGCTAAGTGTTGGTGCTAGTGCTGTGCTGGTGTTACTGCTAGTGCTGGTCCTGGTGCTAGTGTTACTGCTAGTGCTGGTGCTGGTGTTAGTGCTAGTCCTGGTGCCAACTGCTGGTGCTAGTGTTGTGTCGACTGTCTGGGAAGGTATCCCGTGACATTCTGTGAATGTCAGCATATAACAATGTATATTTTAGTACATCGATTTATATGTGTATGGATATTTTACTGTATATTTTACTGTATTTTACTTTAGATTTAATTTACTTATTTTATATAGAATCCTATATATAGTTCTATTTCTATTTTGTAATTTCTTATAATTACTATTCTTATAATTACTGTCGGCTGTCGGGCGTTTTGCACATAAAGTTTTTAACTCATTGCTTATACTTACAATAAAAATACTTGACTTGACTTGACTTGACTTGAACATACTGTATGTACCCAACCTACTTTTAAAGGATACTTTTTTGTAGCCTTATTGTTGCACTGTAACAGACAGGAGAGTGGGTTGAGTCAAGAGAGAGTGATGGAGTGATGGAGTCAGCAGAGAGGGGAGGGGCCCTTTTGTTTGGGTTGTTTATTTTCAGAATCTTCGTCTTTCGCTTTCTTCACAACCCTAACATCCTACATACAGAAGCTTTCAATCGAATGTGATGCAGTAGGGTTCTTATGCTTTGGATACAGTCGATCACAGATGTATTCTGATCGACTGTATTGTGTACATATCTGTTGATGGTGGTGGTGGTGGTGCTGGTGGTGGTGGGTGACCTACCTGTTGGGGCTGGGCAGTGGTGGCCTTCTGGCCCTGGGGGGAGCGGGCGGCGGCAGTGGTGGCGGAGGGTCTCCTGGAGGTCAGGACCTGGTTCATCTTAGCCAGGACCACGTCTGAGATCAGCCGCTTGTCCTCGGCCTGGTGGTCCCCGATCAGCTGCATGGAGGACCCCATGACCTGGGCAGGCGGGACCAGGGGGGGGCTCAGTAAACAACTGCAGCTCGCCGGACATGCTGAGGTGAGCTGAGCCGATGACTGAAGAAAGACTTGGAAGTTTAAGAAACATGCTAGCTCCACAGAACAACAACCGAGACCAACCACACAATATCCCAAAAAAGGATTTTTGAAACAGTGTCACTATTTTTGCTTTTTTACTATTTCACTATTTTTCTTAAGTCAATAACAGGTGGTAGGTACCAAGGAACCTGCCAAGCTTTATATTACACTGGAGGACTACAATATGTCTGCATTCTCTATTGGTATTAGCTTTAGCCAACAAGTGTGCCTGTATAAACAACACTGAAGGTGCCAGAGATCAATCCCAGTGGGTCCAGCTGGTGCTGAGTGCCCAAACCACTCAGCTCGTTCTTAGGGTATTCATAATAGTTTAGTATAGTTTCGGCAAATGCGAAGCGAGGCATTTTAGCCAGGCTATTACCAGAGGTGATCTGAAACGGTTAAAAGTTTCCCTAAGCAATTGATTTCCACTCACAACTTATTCAGACTATAGATCTGGAGAAATGGCCTGGAGAAATCCTCGTCAATATCAAAGCTAAGGAAACGTATTGCCATGGCAACAAGAGAGAAGTCCCATCGTGGTCTCAGAGGCCAGACATCAACATGCTTCATTATAGGATGACGGTGGTGGAGGCAGATGCATTTACATTTACATACGGCACACATTAAGACGCACGCTCACGGGCTTGTTGTGTCTCAGTGTAGCCAGTGTCATCGCTACCGATATGAAAGGCATGGAAACTAGCTGGCCATCAACCAACAGCTATGTGACCTGGGTGTGTGTGTGTGTGTGTGTGTGTGTGTGGGGACATCTGGGATTTCCTTGTCACTGTGGTGTTTGGTCGGATACTATTCTGCGGCTGCTTTTCAATCCACGCACCCTTGTTCTTACCCCTGGCCCCCACAATGAAGCAATGTCTTGGGGTTTAGTTTTTTTTTGGGACCAAATGTCAAAAACGGACATCATAAATTGTCGTGCACGAGCATTGTGGCGGAGACATGAGGTAAAACCCAGACCACTCCACAACACACCAAGCCACTATTAGAATAGAAGGAGAAAGGGGGAAACGCGAGAGAGAGAGATAGAGAGAGAGAGAGAGAGAGAGAGAGAGAGAGTGAAATAAACAAAAACAAAGAACGAGGGAGAGATGCATGAGAGAGAGTGAGAGAAAGAGGTCAGTGTCTGCGTAGTCTTGACGCGTCGGGAGTCAAGAGGAGTGTGAAGAGGTTGAGCGACGTGGAGAAGCAGACGTAATCTGCTCCAGTGATCACACCGGTGAGGCCTTTAATCAGGTTAGCCTGCCATTTCAATCCATCTATTCCCAGGCAGCGGGCCCACTATCTCATCACTGAGAAATGAGGGCAGACAGGCTAAAATTAACCTTCAAAGGCCTCGTTAATATTTTAATCAGAGACCAACAACACGATCAACATCCCCAAAATAATTTTTGATTAAAAGAAATTATTGTCATTGAAGAATGGCACATTTTATTGACATTGAGTATGAAATCTGTCTGTCTGTCTGTCTGTCTGTCTGTCTGTCTGTCTGTCTCCCTCCCTCCCGCACCTCAGTGATGTAGTCGTTGCCGTCCTTGCCACAGATCGCTTTAACGGCACAGATATCCAGCCCTCCGAAGATCTCGGCACAGGCGTCCACCCACAGCTTGTACCTGCAAAACACACGGTCAACATCACCCGCTGTCTGTGAACCAATCACAGACAGCGGCTCCACGAGAGGGCTGGCCAGATGCCCCCCCCCCCCCCCCCCGAAATGCTTAAGGTCATATTTTATAACTTGAGGCGGTTTTCCTACAGCTATTCGGGAATGTTAAACAACACAAGACTCCTTGACTCTGCGTTCAACCCAACATTTAACATTTAACTGGAGGATTCTACAATGACTTTAATTATATTTGAAGTACGGCACAAATATACAACCAGTCTACAAGATACTGTATACACAAGATATATTTAACGCATTTCCACATTGTTTCCGGTGTTTGTTGAGTTAGATTTTCCTTGTGCACTCTCCGTTGACGTGTGATTTGTTTTGACGTGTTGTCAGAGCCGTGTTATCCGTGACCACGTGCTGCATGACGAACACAGACTGCATGCTCACTTGTCTGTCATGGCCACTTGCTCCAACATGGCAGATCCAGTGTTGCTCTTCCAGTTGCCAGAAATGGATGTCCGCCTACGACAATGAGAGGGTTGACTCCAATTACATTCATAAACCGTAAGAAAACGTTGAATGATCTTATAACTATAACAATAGCCACACGACAAACAACTCAAAGTCATATTACTGTACTGTGATGATTGTTATTATGATTATGATTATAATCACTATAGGGCGTGTGTGTGTGTGTTTGGTGGCTGGCTTAATCAGCCTGGCTGGGGAGGGTGGAGATCTGCATTCACTGTACAGGGCAACAATCCCTGCAATAATCTGGATCATTCCACAGCTACCTGCGTCTTTGTGTGTTGGAGGAGAACTTAAAAGGCCACATGTATCATCAATGCTAAACAATGATGTCATTACATAAGCCCTTCCCTCCCTCGTTCTCCCCAGAAGGGCAGACATACATGTAGGCTTTGTAGTCGGCGCCGATCTTCTGCACCCGGATGTCGTACTTGGCGTCGACGAAGGGCTCTGTGGTGGAGTAGGTCTGGGTGATGGCCACCACGCTCGCGATGTCCCGGAAGTCGCTGGCGTTGTCCACCTTGACCTGGATGGACCAGGGAGGCACGCCCCAGTTAGCGCACTCATGAGACTCAGAGGGAACTGATGTTATACTCACACAGTGAGGTTGACAGTCAAAGTAGGGATTGGAGCAAAGCATACATGAAAAACAAGCCTATAATGTATTAAAATAGAAATAATCATAAAAATAATCATAGTGTAGGAGTACATTTCCCTTGCATGGCACGCATACGTAGCATTGATTCCACAAATGTCACTTCCACACGAGCTGTGTCGCGTATGTCAACGTAAAACAATGTACAGATAGAGGATGCAGGAGGCCCAAGCTGTACTGACGAACAGAACTGATAAACCAATCGGCCTACGGTTGACCTCGGTTGGTTTATCAATAGGCTAAGCGGGGACAGAGAGTCATCCATCCATCCATCCATCCATCCATTATCGTCCGCTTATCCGGGGTCGGGTCGCGGTGGCAGCCGGCTAAGCAGGGCCCCCCAGGCTTCCTTCTCCCCAGCCACACTCTCTAGTTCCTCCTGGGGGATCCCGAGGCGTTCCCAGGCCAGACGAGATATGTAATCCCTCCAGCGAGTTCTGGGTCTGCCCCGGGGTCTCCTCCCAGTTGGACGTGCCCGGAAAACCTCCAAAGGGAGGCGCCCGGGGGGCATCCTAATCAGATGCCCGAACCACCTCAGCTGACTCCTTTCGATGCGGAGGAGTAGTGGCTCTACTCCGAGCTCCCGGAGGGAACACTCCACCGTTTTTTCCGGCAGACCTTACTTGTGAACAAGACCCCGAGATACTTGAACTCCTTCGCTTGAGGCAGCAACTCACTCCCAACCCGGAGGGAACACTCCACCGTTTTCCGGCAGAGAACCATGGCCTCAGACTTGGAGGTGCTGACAGAGAGTCAGGGACAGATAAACACAGGGACAGTGTCACCACACTGTCAGCAGATTACGGGAACAGGACAGTCCTGTGCCATGTATGAAAAAGGAGAGAGATAAGGAAATGAAAGATATAAAGATTGATCCAGAGAGGAACAGAAAGGGATGAGAGAATCTGGACGTCAAAGAGGATGACGTCATAGACCTCCTACACAGATTTGCCGTGGTAGCGGTCGCAATCTCGCAAAGCCAATCCCAATCTCTGGGCCACGTTAAATCTGTGGAATCTGTTATAAAATTTAATATTTTCTCTGTCAGATACCCTTTATTGAAACTATAGCTAATTGTCGCTTTCAATCATGTGCTTTATTGTATTGATTGCTAATAAAAAACAAATCTCTATAATAATCTTTGGATAATTCCAAAATCTCTGAAATCCTGGAAACTGGGCAGAGCAGAGATCAGCCACCAACTGCTCTTCCTGCTCATGACTGCAGCTGAATGCTAGCTGGCGGCTTCTCCTCGCTGCACTGTGGTGCCAGGTCCCCCTCGCGTGATCCCATTGGCTGCCAGTATGATGATAATGATGATGACACACTGTCCGTTTCCCCCATTTTATTAAACCAACTCACGGGTTTGGATTTCATCAGACTTGCTGGCTACTCGTCATTACGGCGGAGGAAAGGCAGATGTGGCTTGTTGTGATTATCATTAGGTAACGCTGTGCGCCAAACACTGAACATCTACATCTTGTGAACGAACCATTCTGCTGCCGTCTGTGCCAGAGGCAGCATGAACCAGAGACAACATTCATATGAGACGCCATTTTCATATGAGACGCCTGTTTTGTTCCCTCTATGACACGAGGAAGAGTTTCAGAGTAATTTATAACAACAACAACAACGACAACAACAGCAAGACAACACATCATGAATGGTTTTCAGACCTAATCTGGTATTAAATCAGTTTCAGTCTGTTGAGATTTAAAGTGACGTGTCAGGACTCTGGCGCCTCTAGTGGTTCGCTAGCATTTGCGACGCAGAATCAAAAAAAGCACAACAAGACGTTTCTATTCCCCATACTTGACTGACTCCTTGAGTCCGCCCCCAGGAAATAATGCTCAACAAGACCCCTCCCACTTGCCACAGTGGCCGCCAGCACTTAACTCAACAATCACAACTGATTGGCCAATCAGACACCCGGTCCAAACGTCAGCCCCTCTTCAGCGTTCTTCAATTTCATCCGTTCAAATTTGCATTCACTGTTAACCCCAGCTTTGAGACCTCTCCTTGTTCCTGTCTTGTATGATGCACCTGGGGGTCTTTAGGCAGCTGAAGACACTGGACTTACCATTAGTTCTGTCGTAGCAAGAGTCCCTTTGTGTGAGAAATTGAATTTAGCGGGATTGTTGCTGAATGCATCTGTCGACACGTACTACAGATATGTTAGTTCATCTTCATTGTCACGTTAAATAATGACATTTCAATGTACCTTCCCCATTCCGGAGTGGGCGTGGCCTATCTTCACCACCACTGGGAAGCTGGGCGTGATGATCTGGAGACAAAGAGGACATTTAGAAACAAGAAATACATCCGTATGTAGACAGTTGTGTTGTTTGTCATCGCACAAGAAATACAGCAACCAAAACCATTACACAAACCATTACATTTACTTTTTGTCACGGTCGCTTTAATGTCATTCATTAAAGCGACATGTACATTCATTGGATAGAAATATTTTCAATTGAAGTTACTGTATATTTGTGTACCTGTGTGTACAAATGTTAGTCAGGTTAGTTAAATATGTATTGACCATGTCTGTGTCTTTTTTATGCATTGGTTTGCACGTGAATAATGTATTCATATGGAGCAAGATTTACATGTTTTGTGTTGTTGCAATCGTGATGCACACTTGTGGATTAAATTGGGGAGTTTGATGAATTTCTCATATAAATTTAGTTCGCTTTTAGTTTTTGTTTTGGTCGACTGCTCATCCAGATGGCTAAATAAACATGCGCATGTCAACACAATCAAGAAGGAGTTGTTTAACTTGGGATGAGTGTAGGAATTAGTCAGGCTTAGTCATGAACTGTCAGACCCACAAATGGGTGTTGGGTGATATGTGTATAATCTGCAGTGGAACTTTACAGCACAAACACACACGCACAAGCACACACACACACGCACACACACGCACGCATGCACACACACAACTATCCTGGGCTGACACATTGTGCCACAAATTCATAATTGCCAATCTTAGATCTAGTCAGTTTAGATCTAAACTGGCCATAGTTGCTGCGTTTCTATTTACTCCAAGCCAGAACCACTAGAGTGATTAGTCACATTCTGTTTTTTGGTGGTAAATAGGCGGTCCTTGAACCATTCATTAGTGGCAGAGTACATAAGAGGCCCTGTGTGCTGCAACCCTCTCAGCATTCAAGACAGAGCGTCAACGGGAGAGGGAACCGACCATTGTGAGTGTCTCTGCGTGTTTGCTATAGAGTGAGAGACAGTGAGGAGGGGGAGAGAGAGAGAGAGAGAGAGAGTAAGAGATTAGGACAGAGAGAGAGAGAGAGAGAGAGACACAGAGAGCAGCAGCAGCAGCCTGAAGCTAAACTTGAACTTGAACAAAGTTAGCCGGAGCCGCACCAGCTGGTAGTCAGGGACGCAATTCAACTCACGAGAGCGTTTCACTCCACAGCTGCCTTTAAGCCTTCACCCGAGCTCCTCTCTGCGCCGCTTTTAATTATCCTGCCTGCCCCGCGCTCAATCCATCACCCACCCACCCACCCACCCACCGCCCCCCGACACCACCCGTCCTCCACCTCCACCACCACCACCACCCGCCCACCCGCCCCCTCGCCCCACCCGACCACCACCACCCACTCTCTCTTGCCGACTGCTGGCCTGGATTGCTCCCTGGGAGAAGGGGGGAGAACGGCGTCAGAAGAGGCTGCCAAAGGGGGTTTTTTGGGTTGGGTTTTTTTTCAACGCCCGCTGGTGAAGCAGTCTGAGGCAGCCAGGAGCCATGGCCATGCGGCAGGTGTGGTGCGTGTACTGGGGGCTCGTGGCGAGCGTCCTCCTGGGTCTGGCCAGGCAGCGGCTGGCCGAGGCGTGCAGCTGCAACCCCGCACATCCCCAGCAGCTCTTCTGCAGCGCCGAGATCGGTGAGTCGATGCTCGTTCCCCCCCCCCTCCCTGTTTGTAGAGATCGTGCATAGATCTGTAGATCTGGGGCAGATATATATTTGGTGCATATGCATGTTGACCGAAGAGCATGCGTTTACATAGGAACCGGAGTGGAAGCCGGCACACACACACACACACACACACACACACACACACACACACAGACTCACACGCACACACACACACACACGGGAACATGCACAGATACAACACACACAGACTGACACGCACAGACACACACGTGGCTAACGAGACTTTCCTTTTTCTTTAAAATGTAATTATTGTATTTGTAAATTGTATTTCCCTCATCTGATTGCATTACATAAGAGAACATTGTCTCTTCCTCTCTCAACCTCAGCCAAAATGTGATGCAGAACCCAGGGCAGGGGTAGACTCCCGCTAGCAGCTCCTGAGTGTCTCCCAGCGCATTGGTTTTCCCAGTAAGGACAGGAGCAGAGCAGCTGCCTAATGTAGCACGAGGACCTCGGCTCATTCGTTTAAAGTATACGACAAAGGATAAGAAGAGATGCACACACAGCAGAAACCAGTGGAGGAGGTGGTGGTTGTGTTTGTAGGACAGCAGAGAGAGACTGTGAAGAGACACAACTAAATAGAAATGTCCCATAACACAGTTATGAGTTACTGAGGGATAGAGACCTCCCAACAGAGCATAACAAAGGGAAAGTTGTTTTCTAAAGTTATTGCCAAGGTCTTAGTGCATTGTTTATATTTGTGTGCATTTGCATTTCATCAAGCGGATCTTACATTTATGTAGCTCGTCGATGGAAATAAGGCTGATTAATATATATACAGTATATATACATAAATGAATAAAACATACATAATGTATATGTCTGAGAGAGTGGGATAGAGAGGGATAGAGGGAGAGAGAGAGAGAGAGAGAGAGAGAGAGAGAGAGAGAGAGAGAGAGAGAGAGAGAGAGAGAGAGAGAGAGAGAGAGAGAGAGAGAGAGAGGCCAGAAATGTCAATTCCTAACATTCACTCATGGGTTAGTCTGCCTGTCTGCATGTATATTATATATTCTATTTGAATGTATGCATTGCTATTTGAATGTATGCATGTCTGTCTGTCTGTCTGTCTGTCAGTCTGTCTGCCTGTGTGTCTGTCTGCCTGTCTGTCTGTCTGCCTGTCTGTCTGTCTGTCTGTCTGTCTGTCTGTCTGCCTGTCTGCCTGTGTGTCTGACACCCACTGCTCCCTCCCATCGAGTCCTTCCAGGGCCAGTTCTACAAGGCAAGGCAAAACAACACTCTGTGTTGACTCTGAGAGGTTCAACACCAAGAGGAGAGAAGAGGAGAGGAGAGGAGCAGAGAGAAGAGGAGAGGACAGGAGGAGAGGAGAGGAGAGGAGAGGAGAGGAGAGGAGAGGAGAGGAGAGGAGAGGAGAGGAGAGAAGAGGAGAGGAGAGGAGAGGAGAGGAGAGGAGAGGACAGGAGGAGAGGACAGGAGGAGAGGACAGGAGAGGAGCAGAGAGGACCGGAAAGGAGAGAAGCAGAAAGGACCTCTCCTTTCTGCTTGTGGTTTCAGCTGTGATGGTGTCCAGGCATTTGGATAAAGAAAAAAAAAGAAAGAAAAAAAAGTTCTTTTGAAAAGGTAGAATAATAATATCAGCTCTAACTCTGTGTACGTCCCTTCAGACCCCAGACCAGGCTGCTGGCGTCTGAGATGTGGGTTATTGGAACACAATACTGTTATTTGGAGCCCTTTCTTATTTTAGTGGCCTTACCAGTTAAGTGTGTCATCCCTGAGAAGCCGCAGATATGTTGACTTATTGCTAGAACGCACTATAACGCTATAACTATAGCAGTGTGCAAAAGGCATCATAACGCGTGACAAAGTTTTGTTTAGCTCTAAAATAATTATTGTTTTGATGAAAAGCTGCTAAATTTGAAATCGGAGCGCTCACATTGGGTGAATGGTGCGTGTCAGCGGTCAGTGCATGTGACTGTACTGTTACTGTTACTGTCTCTTAACGCCTGAGCCATGCTGTTGTTGTTGTTGTTGTTGTGATGGCGGCGGCGGTGAGGTCCTTCTCCTTGTGGCTCCGAGCCTCCCAGAGGCCGCGGGTGGCCTTGGGGTGACCCAGCCTTATTGTGGGACTTGACGCCGGAGCTGAATGAAGCCACCGTTACCCTTCATAATGAGACTCTCCGTGTCTTCTTGACTGCTCCTCGCTGCCTCTGTACACAACGTTGTTATGTCCGTGTGTGTGTGTGTGTGTGTGTGTGTGAGTGTGTGTGTGCATGTGTGTGTGTGTGTGTGTGTGTGTGTGTATAAGTGTACGTACACTTTGGATAGGCCCGCACGTTGGACAGAGGCCGAGAAGAGCCGACAGTAAACCTACTCCATCCCTTCGATCTCCCCCTTTTCTCTATCTCCCTCTTCCCTTTCTTTCTATCTCTCTCTCTGTTTGTCTCTCTGTGTCTGTCTCTCTCTCTCCCCCCTCTCTCTCCTCTCTCTCTCTCTCTCTGTCTCTCGGTCTCCCCCCCGACTTCATTTCCATGTCTATAGGCTGGGCCTAGCGCTCTGCATACTAACACCGAGCGTGTGAAAAGCCTGCTGACAGCACAGCTTTGTGGGCATGACAAGGGCACCGATTCATCTGGGAGGCTGGAAGTTACTTGCAACATCAGTTCTCATGGGTTAGCTTTGCCATGTCTCCCTCTTTCCGTGGGTGGTAAAAAGAGGAGAAGGATCTGATCACGTCCGGTTATTGTAGCGGACAGGTGGTGTCTGGTATCGTACGGGTGGTCTCTGGTATCGGACAGGTGGTCTCTGGTATCGGACAGGTGACCTCTGGTATCGTGGGAAAGTTGGACGAATGTGTTTTCATTCAAGCGATGGAACCAACTCCATAGATTAAGTTGTTATTAGGTTGACGCCTTTTTAAGGAGGGAATTGCTGTGGACCGCTGGTCCGATGCTAATTTAATAAGATAATGATGTTGTCTCATAGCTCCAGTGTGGGTTATAGACCGCAAACTAGAACAGGTTCTCCTGATAATGTACTGAAAATAGCCGATACAGCTCAAAGGTGAGCAGGTGCATTGGTTAAGTCATGGTTAGTTAGTGAATAGACACAGGGGTGTGTTAAAAGCCCTTTCATTTTAGAGTTGGGCCTGCTAGTTCACTGAAAGGTAGGAGGGGGATGGGAAAAGCTGATTTAGCATTGAAACATTGAAACAAACAAACCATAAATGTACTATCCTGTGTTATTATAAATAACACAGGAGCTTTTTTGTCCTGAAACAGATCGCATTCTGAGTCTCAGGCTCCTTTATGTGTTGAAAATTCAAATCCCACAATAGTCCATTTAGCAAGCCAACTGTTCAACACAATGCATGTGATATTATCACTTACGAGTGTTTCTCTAACTCAGCCGGCCTTGGCGTGTTTATTTATCTAGTGTGTGTGTGTGTGTGTGTGTGTGTGTGTGTGTGTGTGAGTGAGTGTTGAGAGAGAGCAACAGAGAGAGCGAGCGAGAGAGAGAGAGAGGGAGAGTTTTAAGTGCATCTAAACAACTACTTTTACTGTCGCCTCTACCTTTTAATTCTATTTATGTTTACCGTCATCCTGCCTCTAAAAGCCTTGCACGGAGCGCACGCCGCCTCTGCTCCGCTGAACGTGTTGCCAGTTCACAACAACGTGCTGCAAATATGCAACGTTAGGGACATGAAAACAAGCTCAAGGTTTGCTTAGCTGTGTCCTGGAGTGAGGGTTCTCTCTCTCTCTCTCTCTCTCTCTCTCTCTCTCTGTCACCCCCTCTCTTTATACTTCTCCCTCTCTCTCTCTCTCCAACTTCGTCCCTCGCTCATGCCTTCCCCCCCCCGAGGAGACGGGCTTTTATCTCTTCGGAGGAAAAACAATAGGAGAAGAATGCTACTTATGTGCAGAGACTGCCTCGCAGAAAGGAGAAACCTTTTAGCACCGAGACAGCGATGAAGCAACCTTATGGAGCCATCAGTCACAGTCACTACTTACACTACTACTATGTGCCTTCATTAAAAACACAACAGTCTCAGGGGTAGACAACGATATTCCGTGGCGGGATCATTCTCAAACCAAAAGGATCATTGTAATTAAGCACCAGGAAAAGACAGAAAACACAGAGAGACGAGGTGTCTGACATAAAGCGACAAAATGGAGGAGGTGGGATTACATCGAAGGTTAGATCTGATCAGAGCCCGGCTCATTGGCGTGCTGCTGTGGGGCTCTGCGTGGAGGCCGTTCCTATGAACCGCTGCTCCGCAATGTAATGTCATGTGTTGTACATCTGTGTACAGTCTTGTGTAAACCGCACACAGAAAGACGTTCTCGCCGGTGACCTTCTCCGATCGGAGTACATGGATGTTGTGTTGCTTGACTGTCGTTTAATTAAAGGAGACGTATTATGCCACCAGGTGTGAGCGTGATTAGCCATTCCAAGTGGTTTCCAAAAACCGGTGTCGTCTCAACTGGTAGGCGGATCTATACAGCATACTTCTAGGTGGATACTCCCACTTGTGATGTCAAAAACCGGAGATGACACCGGTTTTTGAAATCGCTTGGAATGGCTAATCACGCTCACACCTGGTGGTATAATAGACATCGCTAGCTCGCTGTACGACAAGGTTTAACATGTTCACCTCCGTATTTCTAGAGGGAATTCATTGCATCCGCATGATTGAGTTTTCCGAGCGGGCCGATGCCGTGGCCTCCGGAATTGCTGCCACTTGCAGAGAGCTGCAAAGCCCACCAAGTGTGAAGTCGATCGGTTGGACGGTTGCCGACATACATAGACACACATACATACATACATACATACATACATACATACATACATACATACATACGCACTATACACACATAGACACACATACATACATACATGCATACATACACACATACATACATACATACAGAGACTCCTTCCATCATAGTAAGACACTGTTTGAGCGTGACCAAATTACACACGTATCGATCACAGACTGCACATGAAGAATGTGATGAGAAAGATTAAACGGGGGTGTCTGTAATGTGTGTGTGTGTGTGTGTGTGTGTGTGCGCTTATGATTGTGTGTGTGTCTGTGTGTGTGTGTGTGTGTGTGTGTACTAATGCGAGCGAGGCAGCCAGCTACTTGTTATTCTGTGAACGTTTGATTTCACTCTCAGAAGCAAAAAGGAACATGGCTGCTATCACTACTGGGGTGAGAGAGAAGACGTTGGTGTGTGTGTGTGTGTATGTGTGTGTGTGTGTGTGTGTGTGTGTGTGTGTGTGTGTGTGTGTGTGCATGCATGTGTGTGTTGTGTGTGTGGTGCTGTGGTGTGTGTGTGTGTGTGTGTGTGTGTGGTGTGGGAGGGGTGGAAGGGTTATGACCCGTGCATCCATCCGTGCAAGAGGGAAATTCTAACATTGCTGCTTATTTGAATAAGCAGCAATGCCCCACATGCCTCTATTACAGTATTAAAAGTATTCCAGATTTAAAGTGGAGGCATGAGCAACAACAGCGGTATTAGCTCAAGGTTTCAAGTTTCAAGTTTCAAGTTTCAAGTATTTTATTGTCACTTCACAATTTACACGTGAGTATAAGCAGTGAGTGAAAAACTTTTTGTGCAAAACGCCCGACAGCCGACAGTAATTATAAAGGAATACAAAATAGAGTAAAACTACAAAATAGAAATAGAACTGTACAAAATAGAAATAGAACTATAAATAGAATTCTATGTAAAATAAGTAAATGAAATCTAAAATGAAATGGAATATACAGTAAAAAGGTGAGCAATACACATATAAATCGATGTACTAAAATATACATTGTTATATGCTGACATTCACAGAATGTCACAGAATACCTTCCCAGACAGTCGACACAACACTAGCACCAGCAGTTGGCACCAGGACTAGCACTAACACCAGTACTAGCACCAGCACCAGCAGTAACACCAGCACTAGCACCAACACTTAGCACTGCTACCAGCACTAGCTCCAGCAGTAACAACTTATCACCAGGACTAGCACTAGCAGTAACACTTAGCACTAGCATTAGACATTGATGCCGAACTTGTTCAGCAGCCTGATGGCCTGACTGTGGAAGCTGTCTCTGAGTCTGCTCGTGTGGCACTTGATACTGCGGTATCGCCTGCCTGACGGTAGAAGTGTGTACAGTTCGTGGCTGGGGTGGTTATTGTCTTTAATAATCCGTTTGGCCTTGGCCACGCACCGCCTGGTGTATATATCCAGGAGGGAGGGAAGCTCACCTCCAACGATGTACTTGGGCCGTCCGCACCACCCTCTGTAGTGTTTTACGCTCCAGTGCGGTGCAGTTCCCGTACCAGACGGTGATGCATCCTGTGAGAACACTCTCGATGGTACAGGAGTAGAATGTTCTGAGGATGCGGGGGCACATGTTGAATTTTTCCTCAGTCGCCCTGAAGGAAATAAGCCGTTTGTTTGGGCCTTTTTCACCACGTGTGTGGTGTGTGTGGTCCATGTTGAGGGTCTCTCGGAGATGTGAACGAAGCTTGCTGCTACTTCTTTTGTGCAAAATCTTCTTGACGTTGAGGGCGAGGTTGTTTTCTTGGCACCACTGTGCCAGTGATCCAACCTCCTCCCTGTAGGCTGTCTCGTCGTCGTCGGCGATCAGACCCAACACTGTCGTGTCGTCAGCAAACTTGATGAAGACGTTGGAGCTGTGCATAGCCATGCAGTCGTGGGTGTACAGGGAGTAGAGGAGAGGGCTCAACACGCATCCCCTGGGGGAGGGAAGCTCACCTCCAACGATGTACTGGGCCCGTCCGCACCACCCGCTGTAGTGTTTACGCTCCAGTGCGGCTGCGTCCCCGTTACCAGAGGGTGATGCATCCTGTGAGAACTAACTCTCGATGGTACAATGAGTAGAATGTTCTGAGGATTGCG
Organism: Coryphaenoides rupestris; assembly: GCA_002895965.2. Taxonomy (NCBI): domain Eukaryota; kingdom Metazoa; phylum Chordata; class Actinopteri; order Gadiformes; family Macrouridae; genus Coryphaenoides; species Coryphaenoides rupestris. Next base: position 12,713 of record PIJE02001232.1, on the reverse strand, counting down.
GGGGCACATGTTGAATTTCCTCAGTCGCCTGAGAGAAATACAGGCGTTTGTTGGGCCTTTTTCAACCACGCTGTGGTGTGCGTGGTCCATATGAGGTCCTCGGAAGGGGGTGTAGCAGTGGTCGAGGATCCGCTCGCCCCGTGTGCTTGCTTGTTTGATGTGTTGGTAGAACTTCGGGAGAACTTTCTTCAGGTTTCGCCTTATTGAAGTCCCCCGCCACAATGAAAGCAGCCTCCGGGTGAGCCGACTCCTGTTCGCTGATAGCCCCATAAAGTTCCTTCAGCGCTATGTCCGTGTTGCTTGAGGGGGAATGTACACAGCAGTCACGGTTTACTGCTAGTAAACTCCCGCGGTAGCCAGAATGGTCGGGGGGGGCACAATAAGCATCAGGTACTCCCAGGTCCGGGAACAGAAAGACTGGAGGGTCTGCACATGACTCTGGTTGCACCAAGATCTGTTTATCATGAGACATACCCCCCCTCCACGATCTTTACCGGAGAGAGTCTTTGTTCTGTCCGTGTGGTGGACGGAAAATCCTGTCGCTCGATGGCTGAGTCGGCAACCCCTCCGACATCCATGTCATCCGTCAGGCAGATGATGCAGTCTCCTTTGTTTCCCGGTGGGAATTGGATACGAGCCTGTAGCTCGCATAACTTATTGTCCAGAGACTGTACATTAGCCAGTAGAATGATGGGTAGTGGAGGTCGATTGGCACGACGTCGCAGCCTGACCAAGCACGCCGGCTCGCTTCCCTCTCCTGTCGCGCGCCCCGCCTCTGACGCGCCTAAGATTGGACGAGAAATCCAAGCCGCCGGACTCCGGGCGGGACGTCCGAGTCGATAAGACTTGAAAAACTCCGGTAGGCGGCGAAGCGGACTGTCGTTTTAATCTCCAAAGTGGTACAACTGTCGTAGTGAACTTTCTGCTTAACTTCTTTGATGCAAAGATTTAGTCGCAATTAAAAGAATAAATAACAAAAAACCTCGTCGGTGTACGAGAGCTTCGCAACACGGCAGCCATCAGCGTACGGCGCCATCTTCATCTCAAGGTGAGTCGTGGCGGTCATTCCCGTGACCTTTCCATTCCACTGTTCATGTTACCGTAGGCATAGTGAACATGTGTGTGGTTCTTCCGTCCTTCCGTCTCCTGCTACGTTTCAGTGATAAGGGCGAAGATCTCTGGAGAGAAGATTGTGTCACCGAGCAACAGCTCCTCTCCGTACATGAAGATGATCCAGTACGAGATCAAGATGATTAAGGTGAGGAGGTCAAGACAGGACTCCTCATTTACATTTACATTTACATTGAGGGCGTTTGGCAGACTTACAAAGAGTACATTTGTTGCGGGAGACACAGCAATGTGGTTCATAAAAATAGGAATAGAGCTGGTTTCAAGCATCCGTAGTTGCGAGGCTAATAGAACGAGTTTCATAATTGCTAGGCTGCCTGCATAATAGCTGGGATAAGAGCAGACGTGTCATTCTGAGCGCATTACCAACATCTAAGAAATATGCTAAGCAATGCTAAGTACTATTAATAATACCAAGACGTACAAACACGTAAGTTAGTGCTAGGGTTCGCAGAGGGAAGGCGGGGGGCGGGGGTTTCGCAGAGTCCAGGTGAACTCTGAACAGGTGGGTCTTTCGCAGAAGCTGGTGCGACAGCCGGGAGCTCATTCCACCACTGCGGCGCCAGAACAGAGAAGAGTTGGGACTGGGCAGAGCGATGTTTGCCTGCATGTACTCTCACCGCTGGCTCGCTTTATGTGTGTGGACCAGTGATGTTGACGGTATAATTGTTGGGTTTTGTTTGGGTTCTAGATGTTCAAGGGCTTCGACAAGGCCAAGGACATCCAGTATGTGTACACGCCCGTCTTCTCCTCTCTGTGTGGAGTCAAACTGGACTCCAACAACAAGGCGGGATACCTTTTATCAGGTACGGCGGTTCCCCTGGATGCCGTGTGAAGTGTCTGACCACTCATACGGGCATATGATGTGATTGGCTGATGGGTGTGTCTGTGTGTCTGCCATGTCTCAGTGTATACTTTCACTATGACTACTCATTACTACTACTACTACTACTTATTAACTTAGTAATATCAAAAGTAGAATAATTGTTTAGATGCACTTAAAACTCTCCACTCTCTCTCTCCCTCTCTCTCTCTCGGTCGCTCTCTCTCAACACTCACTCTCACACACACACACACACACACACACACACACACACACACAGCTAATACTAACAGATAAAAAGGGCATATAACCAGTGACTTAGGAAAATTTGCAAATCAAAGACAATTCAATGCATCTTGTGGCCATTAACATACAATGTTAATCATCTTTCCACAGCCATAGAGTTTGTAACTGCCTATTTGCGACTGTGATTAAAACAGGAAGTATGTGGAATGATGGGAGGATTTCTATTGGCCAGTGTGACCTGGTGGAGCCCTGGGACAACCTATCAATGTCTCAGAAGAAGAATCTCAACTACAGATACCAGATGGGCTGTGAATGCCGAGTGAGAATATACTTAAGACTTTGTATGTTCCTTTAGATACTACTATAATGACATTAAAGGGGCCCTATTATACCACTGGGTGTGAGCATGATTAGCCATTACAAGCACTTGTGAGGTCACTTCGTCACAATGGCCATTTTAATCACATGACAATTTTTAAACTGCCTGTCAAGGCTAATCACGCTCAGACTTGGTGGTATAATAGGGCTATGGACTATGACTAAATTAGCTATTTATTGTATTTATATTTATTGTATTTATAAGTGGCAGACGAATGCCCCGATAACCGATATAGAAACATATGTCCCTAATTGGTCCCTGTTTCATTGCAGATCAACACCTGCTACACGGTGCCCTGCGCCTCCACCGGGGACAACGAGTGCCTGTGGACCGACTGGCTGTTGGACAACAGCCTGAACGGTGAGCAGGCCCGGCAGTACGCCTGCATCCGACGCACCGATGCCACCTGCAGCTGGTACCGCGGCGGGCCCCTCCCCGAGAAGGACTTCCTGGACTTGAGTGACCCCTGACTCACCCCTGACTGACCCCTGACCGCCCTCCACCAGACTGACCCCAACTCCCCGACTGACCTCTGACCTTGATGCTCATAGCCCATGCCCGTCGTGGCTCGACCACCAGTAACGCTACACCACTCAGACTAAGGCTAAGAGTCTCTTTAGTACATTGGCTTCTGTGTGACACACATTCGGCTGCTGTTGCTTAAAACGCAAAAACATAAGGGGGGTGGCTTAAGTGATTTTGGATATAAACAACTGGGCAGGGCAAACTTGGCTTATAGAAGGGCTACTTCAGGGCCTGGTAAATACATTGCGTTGAATTGCTTCTGGTTCACGATATCAATGCTTTGCTCCGGCAGAGCACTGTCCAGAGCAAATGACCCGTCAGGACTGTCTCCCATATCCACCCAAGGTTCCCAACGTGAAGGGCTTGCCAAGGTTAAGACAGTTAAAACAAACAGCGTCTAGACAGACTGGGACTCTGAGGAGCTCTCTTCATACTGATGACTTGTAGGAAGACGTAGGAAGCACCTTCTTTACTGACTCCCAGAACTACCCTGCATCATATTCACACCGCAGATATTTTCCCCTGACCCAATCCCTGTGTTCTTATCTTTTTTATGCTTTTATATATATATATATAAATATCTATAATCTAATAATTGGCCCGTTTAAACATGTAATTTTGACACGCCGTGTTTATGGTTTCACGCGATCAAATGAACACAGTTTTTTGACAAATCTAGACACACAATATATGCATGGTATAATTCTTACAGTTCATACTGTTAAACGTGTCCTGCTATAATAATGTAAATATTGTGCATGAGCGATACTTAACATTTCGAAGGCTAACCGTGTTGTGTTCTAGTATAGAGGATTTTATTGTGTTTCTATTTCTTCAAATGTTCTCAACTACAGTATGTCCCGGACCAACAAAATAAATAAAGAAAGAAATACGAGCTGTTTAAGAAGCATATCATTCACCATGGACATTGGATTAAAAGGTGCTGTAGGTAAAGACTTAAGAGCTGTAATTTCTGTGTAATTTGTTAGAGATGCCACAGCCATCCGTCGGTTATTTGTGAGTGAAATGCACTGTGGGAATATGAGTTTCCAGTTGACTGCGCCTGCCTCTCCGTGAGACCAGTTACACCAGTTAGAGCGCTCCCGCCTCGAGTCTGACTCCATCATTAGCATTTGAGGGACTTCATCTTAACTGTCAATCACAGGTGCACAGGAGCAGAGACTCTTTTCTACCCTCAATTCTACCCTCAACATTTTACCCTCACTAAGTTTACCTACAGCAGCTCTAAGTCCAATGGACGATATTCAACAACTGAAATAAATATATAATAAGGAATGTGATTCAATCATTTATCATTGGTTTTCAGATTATTCAACAGTGACCTGAATGTTAATTCACCATGTCCAGAGATAGGAGCCCGATATTGACGTGGTACTGTTTGAATACATAATGCTACTTTATCAAAGTGGTACTGTTTAAAGACCCAATGGTACGTTATCCAAGTGGTACTCTTTAAATACATCATGGTCATAGCGGTTGTTCGGCCTTTCTCTTTAAATAAACCTGCATTTGTTTTGATGCCTCTTTCTCACCATGCGTTCCAGCTGTAGGACTTTGGTATGTCGTGTCTCGTGTACGTCGCCGTGCTATTTCTCCTTCAATGTTTTATATGAACGGATTATTTGGGTTTGTATTTATGTCTTTGTGTTTCTGTCGATATAGTTTTCTATTTCAATGTACCAAAAATATTGTATATAAAAACCTCTCAAAAGAAATGCGTGTGTCGTTGTGGTCGTTTACCGGGACTTGAGTGCAATCATTTTCCACTATCAGTTGGCCTCTGACAATATAAATCATTATATATTATGAGTCTCTGGGTCGACGTTGCGGATCAATAGGAGGATGATGGCGGTCCTTACCATGTCTTTATGGTTGGGGTAGAAGGTCTGATCGATCAGAGGGAACTTGTCTGGACCCAGCTTCTTCTGGTTATTGATCAGCTGAGCAAACTACAGGGAGAGAGAGAGAGAGAGAGGAGAGAGAGAGAGAGAGAGAGAGAGACCAACATTGATTCAGAGAGATTGATAGTGATAAAGAGACAGATCGAAGAGAGAGAGAGAGAGAGACAGAGTTATATTGATAGTCTCAGAAAAGCTAACATGAGTGGTACAAAGAGGTATAAATGATGGATAAATGTATCTCATCCAGATATTTATCATTTAAAATATTGTTTTTACCACATTAAATGTTGGGCCTCTGATTAATACAATTAAAAACAGCCCAATTGAAACAACCATCAATTAAAACATTGGTGACTATTATTTATGTAGATGATTGTGTCTATATTAGTCACTCACGGCCCAAGGTTTGTCACTGAGGCTGTAGATGGACTCCAGGGAGTTGACTGACGGGACACCAGCGTACTGCAGCCCAATGATCATGTTCTTGAAGTCCTCGTTCTGGGTCATGCTGAACGCATGCTGGCGCACCAGTACGAAGTCTGGCCGGAACGACCTGATGTGGTAGAGGAAGAGGAAGCAGGGTCAGGCCGGAAGGAACTTATATGGTAGAGGAAGAGGACACAACTTCAGGCCAGAAAGACCTTATACGGAAGAGAGAAAACCACTATAAAAATAAACAATATATGAAGAATGAATATTAATGGATAATGAAAAATTAAAGGTACTATAAGTAAGAATCAGTGCATTCTGATCTCCGTGGGTTGAGACAATAATAATCAGAAACTAATATTAGTTCTAATCATAATTAAACCTTGTACACATGAAAAAGCTATGAAATATATATATATATTTTAATTATCCACGCTTACATGTCACTTTGTTACATTTTTCAGAGAAATCCGACCCGACTCAAATATAAGAGAAATCAGCTGTTCTACACAACAGAGAGAGTCAGGGAAGCTCTCATGTTTTAACTTCAACCACAACCTGCTACCACCTTCTAGAACTAACATTAGTTTCTGATTGTTATTGTCTCAACCCACGGAGCTCAGAATGCACTGATTCTTACTTGTAGCACCTTTAAGAGGGGAAAACATGTCTGAGATTTTTGTGTGTGCATTTGGTTTATGTTTAAATTGGCGATGCTAAGCGCAACAGACGGCGACTGATTATGATGAGAGAAAAAAAAGAGATTAGAGATACAGGGAAACAGAGCTGTGTGGTGAGGGAACAGGAGAGAGAGAGTCTGAGTGAGAATAAAGGTGCGAGAGAGAGAGAGAGAGAGAGAGAGAGAGAGAGAGAGAGAGGTGAAAGAAGGGAAGAGCGCAGATAGAGAATCTTAATCAGACACTTGAGACGGCGTGGTGAGAAACGCATGTTTATTTATTCATGCTTATACTGTTTGTGCATGCATAATGTGCATAATGTGCATAATGTGCATAATGTGCATAATGTGCAAACACATTTTGTGTATGTGAGTATCATTTTCAATTAGAGAAATGTTTCCAAAGCACCAAGGAATACAACCTTAATGCAAAACTGAAAAATGAAACCATGTGTCATTGATTAGAAAATCTTGTTAGTAAAATGATCATTTGAACGTTAAAAGGCCCCTATCAGCTGTGAGTGTGATTAGCGTTTCAAAATGGTCATACGACTACCCCTAGTGACATCACAAGTGGGAGTATCCAGCCAGATGGTTGATGACTAGTGATCCGTCTAGCAGCCTCTCCAGTGGACTGTACCAACCGTACCGGCTGATCTATCCATCAGATATGATAACATACTTTATATGGCAACATCTTTCTAAGATTTCAGACAAAGCTTTAATACATAATACATAAACACCTCTTTATATTTTCAATATAAAATGTATCGATGGATATGCATTTCACATCATATTAGCCTTAGGATCAAATATAGACCCTAAAATGATAAAGAAAGATTATATATGTTGAAAAAATATACAGAAGGCAATTGCTCCTTTAATATTAAAAGTTAAAGACCAGAGTGCTATATTGCTATTGCATCGAGGTCACTCAAAATGGTCTTCGGCACAACATTGATTTTGCCAAATTATATTACTAACGGCTGTTTAAGTCAAGCCCAGGAGGGAGCCGTAGCGTCAGTTTGATCACCCAGGCAAGGATTGTCCTTGAAGAAATAATCTTCCATGTTTTCATGTGGCTGATGCTGCTGTTGGGACAATGATTGCAACGTGAATCTATTGGTCTCCACTCAAATGAATCAGCTGGCCTTGCAAGAGTAAGACCATCCCGGTATTCTGTGTGTATGTTTGTGTGTATGTGCATGAGTGTGTGTGTGTGTGTGTGTGTATGAGCGTGTGTGTGTGTGTGTGTGCGAGTGCGTGTGTTGTTGAGCGTTGAGCGTGTGTGTCAGTCCCTCAAAGTATAATTTCAGGGTGGAGACGGTCCTAGACAGACCAACGCGGTTCATTTCATTTCCTGGTGGTTTCGATGGTCCGGGGGACAATTGGATTCGCAGCATCGCCTCCGCACACAGAGTTTATGGATTGCTCTGCGTCGCTCGCTCTGCCCTCTGAGGTTCACCGCGTTGACGTGAGTAGGCGTGCGCTCTGGGCAGTCTGTCTGGCAGTGCAGGACAACTTCCAGAAAACTTTCCAGAAACTTTTCCAGTCCACTTCAGATCATTCATCGTCGTTACTTAGTGAAATAATACATTACTGTGACGCATATCCTTAAAATACATCGTCGCCAGATACAAAAATAGAGTTTGTACAGCAAAGCACGCGATGTCTGGGAAGGTGATAAATCAAGGTTGTTGTTTTTTTTATAGTCGGAGTGTTTTCTGAGTGGATGAGCCATTGCGTAACGTAAATCCATCCACACCTCCATCAACAACAACAACAACAACTTAATTTTTTTTATAATCGACTCAAATACTAAACACAGTAGTAGAGGGTCCAAGGTCCACATGTGTGTTATAGCTTCACTTGTTTAGTCTACTAAACCGAACCCCTGCTAAATACGAGAAGCACACCCATAATTAGCGCTATGAGCAACACCTGTGTTTGTCCTACGATGAAACCTCTGGGTCTGGAAAGGTCTGTGGCCCGGCCCCCGTTTCACCTCACGTCTTTCACCCCAAAGTGTGCAGACGACCTCCGGACTGACCTCATCACTTTGGTGGCGTTCCCTCACGACCTGCAGGTCCACAGTGCAGGTGCCATTGGAGTTGGACACGAGGTTGATCTCAGAGAACTCGGCCTGGTGGGTGAGGACGAGAGATCGCTTAGTTATTCACAACTATACACTCACACTCAAGTTATGTTTCAATTCTGTGGGGGTTTTTCTTATTATAATTCTTTTTTATAGGATGATGAGGATGATGTTCCATCCATCCACAGTCTTAAGAAACATATTAAAAGTACTCCTATTATACCACCAGGTGGGAGCGTGATTAGCCATTCTAAGCGTTTTTTAAAACCACTTAAAATGGCTAATCACGCTCACTCCTGGTGGTATAATAGGAGTCCTTTAATCATTTTAGATTTTCAAAAGTGTTTGATGGACTATGGCTGAAGTTTGAAGGATATTCCTAACCAGAAATATTGTACAAGGCAAACTCAGACTCAGATTCAAACACAAGTATGAACTTTAGTTGTTTGTTTGTCCCACGTAACACATGTGTGTCTGTCTCCTGACCATTGTCTCTGGTCTGACCCCCTGCTGAGAGGCTGGGGGGAGACACCTAGCTGCCAGCATGTATTAAAGCGGAGAGCGTCTGACGGGGGAACATTCGGGGACAAACACAACAAAAACAATAGGCCTCTTTCAATTGTGTTACTGTGGCTTTGCGGTCCTTTACTTAATAAAAAGAGATCTCGCTGAACTTTCGTAGAACCGGTTGAACGTGAATTTCATTTCATTGCCGGCCGCATCCACTTGGCTTGATTTACTTTCACGATTGACCCGTTTGTCGTTAGAAGAAGTCGTTCGGCAGGACAACGGGTTTCCTTCGACGTGATGACCAATCGAAACAGAGCTGTGACTCAGGGGTTTCACAGGCAGGCAGACAACCTGAAGGCGGCTGTTGTTTGCCCGTCGTCTGCCTGTTTGCGTCAACAGTCTGTGCATAGTCTGTTATTACGAAGTACCACTACTTTGAAACAACAGAAAATCTCCTATTCAAATATACAGTATTTTGGGGAAATATATTTTCACAGCGTATGGCAGAAAAGAACGCTTTCACAATAAAATAATTGTCACAATGTATTATTTAGATTATATTGTATGATACTTCTACTTTGCTCATATGATCTACAGTGCTTTGCTCAAGTGTACAGAGATAGATGCAGTTGTGTTTTGCTTGTTCTCTGTAACTTCTTGTCAGGTTTCCTCTGTTTCCGATTGACAACACGCGGCAGTAGCTGGCCGGGCTGAGAGGGGATGATTTAAAAGTCACGACGTTTGACTGCAGCTTGATTCCTAATGAAGGTTTTTGCCAACGAGGTCGCGGCCGTCTCTACCTGCTCCACTTTGATGTCGTAATCTCCCAGAACCTTCTTCCCCCTGAACACCTTGGCCCTGGATGAGAGGAGAGGAGAGGAGGAGGAGGAGAGAGGAGGGAGGGAGAAGAGAGAGAGAACATAGGAGGAGAGAGAGGAGTGGGGTAGAGAGAGAGGAGAGAGAAGGAGAGAGAGGAGAAGAGAGAGAAGAAAGGAGAGAGAGAAGAAAGTAGAGAGAGGAGAGGAGAGAGAGGAGGGTTGTAATCAAAACATTATTCGTCAAAATGAAGCAATGATGTAGATGTATGCTACTTTGTGTCGTTATATTTGACACACTCCCATGCACGCACACACACACACACACACACACACACACACACACACACACACACACACACACATACACACTTAGTTATGAAATGTGCCATTTGCGGCCTGTAAACGGGACAATAAATGATTGATATGCACAGGAAAGCTGCCAGGCAAGCGATCACATATCACACTTATATAATATATAATATATTATAGTTCTACACAACCCCTCACACACACCACACACACACACACACACACACACACACACACACACACACACACACACACACGCACACACACACACACACACACACACACACACACACACACACCACACACACACACACACACACACACACACACACACCACACACACACACACACACACACACAGGATATGCTCCTCTTTCCTCTGTCTTCTGCAGTCTAACTGAGTTTCGATAAGCGCTAAACCTATTAGCTGCTCTTAGTATTTGTCTCCCTCTACTGGAGACAAACCGCAAACTGTTGGGAAGGCAGGGGACGAGATGGCAACCGTCCACCATTAAACAATCAACATCTTGATCTTATGTCCGTATTAAGATTCTACATTTGAACACCTTTTTGTTTAACAGTTCCCAATCAAAGAACAACGCATCTTAATGTGTCTCAACGTGCTCAAAATGTTGTGAATCATGCACACACACACACACACGCTATAGTAAATTTAAAATACAATGTCTCCCAGTTTAACAGTCAGAGCAAAAACAAAATCCACACAGGCTAGGAGTCAGTGGACAGGTAATGAATAGAACACACCAAGACAGAGGGACAGACATACAGGCAGACAGAGAGGCAGATAGACAGACAGACAGACAGACAGACAGACAGGCAGACAGATGTAGAGACAGACATGGATGGCTGTGGAAACAGGCAGAAAGAGAGACAGATATAGAGGCAGACAGAGAGACAGACAGACAGACATTGAGGCAGACAGAGAGACAGATCTCGAACCAGGCAGAGAGAGAGAGACCTGGATGGATGTGGAAACAGGCAGACAGAGATAAAGATATAGAACCAGGCAGAGAGACAGTGATGGATGGATGTGGAAACAGAGAGACAGATATAGAATCAGGCAGAGAGACAGACGTGGATGGATGTGGAAACAGAGAGACAGATATAGAGGCAGACAGAGAGACAGATATGGAACCAGGCAGAGAGACAGACGTGGATGGATGTGGAAACAGAGAGACAGATATGGAGCCAGGCAGACGTAACCAGATGGAGAGGCCCGACCCCCCGATGGGATCTAGATTAGTGTTGCCCTACAGCGTGTCTTGTTTATGACATCAAGTTGTACGCTAACATAGTAAACACATCAACAACAATTTGCGCGGCCGCGTGCACCACTGACATTCTGCACACACACACACACACACGTTCCGGTAAATCCAATCAAGGAATCCAGTTGGGGTTTTTTCTTGTGAAGCCCAAGGCCAGATTACGTGAGTTTGTAGATAACCACGGTAATCATCCTGCTGTATAATTCAAACATCAACCACAGTAGTACTGTTAGTGTGCCTGTTACATGAAAATATATGGACGCCGTTTCTTCTGTGTTGGACCAGTCGAAGATTCAATGTTTGTCACACTTATTAAGGAGCATCTTTATAGAAACACGTCCCGGAGTCCCGCAGCATCATGCACGCTAACCATCACCATCACCATCACCATCACCATCACCACCACCACCACCACCACCACCGGCACACCTCCAGCCCTGCCAGCGCTGGAGCAACATCGGGAGGACGCAGGACTCAGGAGAGCAGTCTGCTGCTGCTGCTGCTGCTACTGCTGCTGCCATTGGTGGCCGGGGGGGCCCAGGATCGCGCACATTTATCAGTGCCCTGGACAAGCTGGCGTATTTGTTTTTTTTTTTTGCTCTAGTATTCGCGAGGTTTTTTTTCTTTAACAATTGTAGAAATGTGTCACTGCTTGTGTTTTTATGTGCAGAGGGAGCGAGAAAGAGAGAGAGAGAGAGAGAGAGAGAGAGAGAGAGAGAGAGAGAGATTAAAGAATGCAAGGGGACAGTGTGTTCTTTCAACAAAAAAAGAAAAGGTATGTTTCCCTCCAGCATTCCGGACGCGTCTTGTGATGTTCCTGCAGAAAGGGCTCTAGATGACTCAAGCTGTACTCAACGAGTGTGAGAGAGGTGAGGAGGTGTCGGGGAAAAAGTGAGGCAAGCAGCCTTATTGGAGGACTCCTGCACAATAAGGGCCAATCATATCACTCGGCTGAGAGGCTCCCGGCGTGGCCTTATCAATCGGTCATTTGTGACGGGCTGATGTGTCGATGTATTATAATGACACAATCCAGATTGGTTTACGCGGCGGGTTATAAATGAATCCGCTCGCACCCATGGGCAAGGCGTTATTAACGTGACGTAACTCACTTTCTCTTTAATGGATCCCACTTCACGAGCCAGGTAAGCGTAGCGTGCAGCAGAGCTATGCTAATGATGCTGTCGAAAGCCTGAAGTTCACTTTGATCTGTGACCGTTTGTTAGCATAGTTAGGTATCTGTAACACAGCCTTGGACGGCTTGGAAGTACAGCAAATAGGCGGAACCAGTGTGTGGAAATTAAACACACCTCAATTACCACAGAAGTTTTCATACCGGTAATGGAAGGGTTTGGGTTTAAAGGGTTTGGCCCTGTGGGTTTTAATTACAGTCTCTGTATACTATAGCTTGGTTTCAGCTTTCATACGAAATTCATAAGAAAAGTATATTCATGGTCAGCTGGTTTGACTGTCTGTCAATCTATTTCTATCTGTTAGACAGACAGACAGACAGACGTTACATTTACATTTACATTTAGGGCATTTGGCAGACGCTTTTATCCAAAGC